>LQRL01136182.1:0-17377 GCA_001703475.1 Hydroides elegans | reverse complement strand
ATCTGAACGGAATCTATAAGAGCATCGGTGGTTCAGTGGTAGAATGCTCGCCTGCCACGCGGGCGGCCCGGGTTCGATTCCCGGCCGATGCATTCCTTTTAGTATCACTTCCGGTTTTCATTTCATACAAGAAGCAAACCATATCAAAAGAAACGAGAATCATTCTAAACATTAAACATGACATAGAAGTGCCACCAAAACTTTTTTTTGCAATCTTTCGACCTCCCTTGACTATCTTAAAATCATTCCAAAATTATTTCAAAATACCTACCTTGGGTCCGAAAATCGGATACCCATCCAGCGCTACTCCCATCAGTTCATTATTGCCGCCTTCATAGATACACGAGGGCATTTGATGATAATGATAAGTAGACTGGGGGTCGGGATGCCCTTCACAATCATCAAAGATTTCATTGGTTACTGCGTTTGTGCCCAGGGCTGTATATGGATTGAAGTAGGGGATACCGCTCTTTGCCATAGCAATGATTCCTGTAACAAGTAAAATCTGGGATGAGTATATAAGGGGATAAGAATCAAAGGGAAGATTGATAAATATGACCAACTGCGCATGTGCAACAACCTTGACATTTTATAACAACTTCCTTTTCCTCATGAGCACAGCTGGTGGTTGCATCGGAAGTGTTTATTTGGAAATTAAATCTAAATTTAAATCTTTTATTATATTGATCCCAGGTAAAATCAACAACGTTGAGCATAGACTCACGCATATAAGGTATTTGATTAAACGTTCAAAGATCGTGTCCTGAGTCGTTTAACATTTTAAGTAGGGAGTACGCACTCAGCGCGAACGTTGTCATACTACGTTCCTTTCGGACGTGATATCATATGATGTTCGCGTTTTTCATACGGAAACTGTTTGCATATGCCCGAATATGTACCCCCTTTCGACGTTGTATCACGTAGGTTAGCGCTTCGACGTCAAGGATGAAATGTGTGAAATTCAACGTCACAAAAACGTTTACGCGAAATTTTATACTGGTGTATCCACATACGCCTAATAACAACGTTAAATCAACGTCTGAGCTTATACGCGTCAGACAACATTAACGTCTCGACTGTTTAAGTAAGATATATAACACATAGCAAACACATACCTTGTGGCAAGCATCCCGGCGTTTCTTCCCATGTCGGAACCTTAGGTATAGTGTACGTATGATTCTGTACACCTACGGAATTGGGATTCCCCGTATACGGTCCAGGTTCGTGGTCGTGTGTGGGAATCCCCGAATGATGCAATAGCCATTGGTCAGCGGTATGGGCACCAGCTATGACGCCATGATTACCAAATATGGCAATTTCATCTTCGGTTAATCCCGAGTTGGTGTTGACGTCTTGAGCAGAGATTAATCCGATGGATAGGATACCCATAAGGGCTAAGTGAAGTAACATGGTCATGGGTTGTCTTAGTTCCTATATATAGAATTTGTAATATCCTGAAAATATTCCTGTTTTATGTTAACGTAATTATTATAACGTTTCGCTATTATATCCAGTTGCATGTACAAAATGAAGTCGATTGTGTATCATCAAATGTTATGTTTAATAGTTAAGTTAGAACCAAGTTATATATATATAATTTCCTATATACATGCTTTACCCTTCATATAAGTTTCCTCATAGCCGTTTGATTTATATTTTTAGGCTTTATAGGACATGTATTTCTATATTACTTGTCTTGTCTTCTCTAATATACCCGGGGTAGTTCTATTATAATACAAGGCATATTTGGCTCAAACGCAAATCATTTCCGCACGACGAGCTGCATTTGTAGGACATTCTTTTGTAAGCTTGGACTAAATAGATTTTTATTCATACATGTGCAATTTGTTACAGATAATACCCCCAAAAATACCATACAAAATACAGTTACCCGAAGGGGGTTTTACAGGAAAACTAGGTCATTTACCTTTTGGAATTGGAAAATAAACGTCACGAATCATGTGAATTATTGAGTTCAGTGTTATAACGTCTATACAAATTTGATAACGAAACTGGTAGATTTATTCTAGGATCTACAGCTTCAATTGAAATGAGCTTATCATTATTGCATAAATAGAAAGATTATATATATAAACAAATCTTAGGTTTGATATATTAGGTTGTGACGTCATTCAGATTAAAACCGAAAACGGGGGAATAATTAAGGGCCTTGCCACATTGGCAGCTTTTCTCCTTGTTTTCATATCCTAACAAACCTGTCTTCTAATGTATTCCTTATGGGGAACCAAAAAACAACGAGCGATTAGGTAGATTTTTACCGCTATTTGAGTTTCCCATAAGGAATACATTGGAAGACATGTTTGTTTGGAAATAAAAGCAAGAAAACGCTTCCGATCTGGTCAGACCCTTGGGTTTCCCCGGGCACAATTAGATTGCACGACTGCATAGTTAAATGGACTGACTCTTGTAAAATATGTTAGTAGAATGTGCATAGTTTATGATATTAATGTAAATGTCTTTCAACGTCAAGAAAAAAAGTTAACATTCTACAAGTGTATAAAATGTTGCCGAACCAGGAACGTCAATCAATTGTGGAACTCGTCAGATTTCGACGTTGTTATGCTAATATGTTTATGCAGTCAAATCACAACATCTTTACGCATGGCGTCAAAGCAAGTGTATCTCACTGTAAAATGTTTTGATATTTCCCGATTTCCAGTATTTTTTAATGAGCCAATGTTGAAAGAAAAACACGTTTAATTTCGAACTGTATTTATTTTATGCATAATACTTTGTTCTCATGCATAGCAGTATAACAATAATCGATCCCTTTTGTGATAAAATGTGTGCAGATTTTTACAAAAAAAACTCATTCAAATCTCAAATGATTAGAGAAAAACACAAAACGACGAAAACTCGAATAGACTCTTTAAAATGCCATTGAATTCCTTTCATCTGTTAAGACAAACAAATAAGCAATTTGCTATATGATGAATATATAAATGTTAAGATGAAACGTTTTTTTTCTCGCAGGCCTGGTCACTTTCTAGTTTTCGTCGTTTTTGAACACATAACTAAAAACCCACAGTGAATATACCGTGACGTAGTAATAAGTAAACACATAACGGTAAAGCGATTAGTTTTTACAACATATCCGATTCCTGTGTATAAACTATACTGTCTGCACAGATTTATTAGATAAACTACAAGGAAAATTTGACAATCAAAAAGGTACCACAAAGAATCCGTATTAAACAATTTAATATAAAACGATTTTTGACAAATAAACAAAGACAAATTATTGCTAATATTTACAGCAGCACGAATATAAACATTGGTCAGAATAAAAGCTAATATTGTAAAAAGAAAACAAATCTGCTATTTAAAACAATCTAAGCCTCTACAATAAAATACAAATAATACACAAACAATAAACGGATTAGTATTTCTGTAAAGCTACGAAACGTTTAACAAATTGAGAGATTGTGTTGTGTTTATATGTTTTAATTGTGACGTTGCAACGTACTTCAACTCTATAATAATCAACGCGTAAATATATTTAGGAAGGAAGAATCTTTACATTTCTACGTACTACACTATTAGCATAACTCTGTTTTTATTTTACAAGGTTTTTGTCATTTGAAATTTTCTATCTTATAAAAAATGGTAAATTTAACTTTGAATATCAATTTGATAATTTTTCAGCATTTTTTTTAAAGCCTTAATTTAGAATTAGTTGAATTAGGTCAATGTTGTCATATATGGGCAAAAAATAATAAATTACCAAATATAGACAAATCAAATAAACATGATTTGGATCAATAATTACAACTACTAAAACTGTTAATTGACAGACAAATTAGTGTATTTTTAAGAATCTCAAAAGCTAATAAGAAAACACAAATATCATTAGGATGAGATTTCTTGCAAATGCAAAAGCACCAATCAACGAACTATATACAAAGATTTTGTTTTCATTTCCAATCTAAATTGCAAAAACAAATGACAACATCAAATTACTATAAATGTGTTTAGTTTGTGTAAATTAGGACGGTACCTTATACAAGAGCACTTCAATTTTTGATGATTTTCGGTTTTCTTTTCATTACAACGTTTATTTGCCAACGTAACTATGCATTCATAACATAGTTATCAGTTTGAGCATATATATATATTTATTTCAATTTTCGACGAAATATGTCTTTCTTGTTCGCAACATTTTTTTTACATCTGTATAACAATATAATATATTCTTCAACGAATTCGCTTTTCAAAAGCTGGATGTAAAGATTACACTCTTTTAGACACTCCATAACAATACAACATCCATAAACTACAGCCATCTAATCAGATAACAAACAATTTGTGTAATCTATCACATTTCGTTCCGATCAACTTTTCTCTTATGGTTAAATCACTCTTATTTTGCATAGTACCAGTCATAAAAATCCATGAGATACAACAACGGGAAAAAATTATGTCACTATTCTAAGATATAACTCATTTTTGGTTCGTAACAATATATCTTGTTGTTTAGCACCTTATGTTTAACAAACTTCTATCAAAATAAGAAGCTATAAAAGTACGTTTAGTGAAATACCCGTAATATAAGATCTTAAAACGAGCAACGTGAATACATGTGTTGGTTCTTGTAATGATAAGCATCTTAGATATGCATATATTCAAGGTATCAACCTTTAATTTGAAACAACCGTTTAATTTGTTTCTCGAATACATTTTCTCGGATTAGTCATTTAAGGTACTTCGTTTGTATAACATAGATTCTAGTAAGTACTCGATGTACTTTTCTGCAAGTGCTTAGAATCTATAAAATATACTATGTACTGCACTGTAAGTACTACACACGTTTGGGACCTTCAGTATAATTATCAAAATTCAAACTACACCTAGATTCGCTCGGTAAAAAATATAAAATCTATATACATTCAACTGCTTTACTTTATTTTTCATCCTTCTACGAAACTTGTATAAGTTCCACTCACCATAAAGCTTTATCTTTTTCATTTCTGCAGCGAAAATCCTGTTACAATGTTGCTTTCAATATCTAACTATGGTATCACTCCGTTTCTATACGAATATAATTATATGAGTCTCGTGTATAAACTAATTCAGGAAGAAACTCATTAACAAACGATTTCTAAAAGTCTCTATTATAAACATTTTGGTTTCAAGTCTTTTCTATAATGCAACGCTATACAAAACACAGGGGGTTTTCACCCACCTTTAACAGTCAGGGTTAAATTTTTGCGCAAATTTTATTCAAGTTTTAAAGCAAGGGATTTTAAACCCTGAATCGCGGAAATAACATTATTCGAGAAAATAAAGTGTGTGTGATTTTTATTTTAAAGCCATTTAACAATGCGCGAAAATAAAAATCCGCAAAAATTTGAACCTCTACCGTAATTTATCAAAATATCGCCATATTTCTTTTTCAAATAACAATCCAAAATGGCGTTCGACCGGATTTCCGGTTTACGACACGCTGATATTGAACGGACTTCCGGGCACGTGGTCGTCGCCATATTTGACAATGATGACGTAATCGCCTCGGTCCTTGACCTTGTAGCTGACGTTGTAGATGTTGCGACCCATGTGCTTGACGACGACCTCTTCGCAAGGGATTTCGGGGCCCCAGACACCGACCATTAGCATGTTGTTGCCTGAAAGAAGGAGGGAATTTTTTTTTCTGCAATTGTAGATATACATATGAAAATATATGAAGCATTTTCTAGCAGGCAAAGAATGAATGATATCTACCTCAGATAACTCATCATATCCATTATTGTCTTAAAGTAATTCTAACTTTTATCATACATTATTCATTTTGCGGTTACAGTCATGGTGCTAGTAACTACTAAGCAAATGAGGCTAAGCCACAGCCTGAACTTATTCAAACTGCTTCAAAGAAAATAGCATGGGTAAAGCCGAAATCAAAAGGCCTTATCAAACGTCCTTAACCCATGGACGCAGAGTCAAAAATAAGATGCTCCACGCACCTGCTTTGGATGCATCCACCTGGAACGTCTGCTCCTTGTTAACAAACGCCTTCTTCAGTCCAGCGCCTCTTGTCACCACCTTGGTTGCGTCACTTCCGGCCGCCTTTTGTTGCATGGCAGCGTACTTTTGCGTCGTGGTTGATTTTGTGACGGTTTCTACGACGACCTGGGATTGCTCGGTCCAGGCACCAGGATGCACTTGGCCGGGACCTGTGTGAAATTAAAAGGTATATGAGATTGCATTTGGTTTTCTATTGTGTATGTCTTGAAATGTGTCGTATGGACGGGATGTTTCGAGCCATATTGAGACGTGAGCCATTGAACTTTAGCATTTAAAGGATCTAGTATGGATTCATTGGTGACCCGAGAGGATGGGGTTAAAATGGATTTGGGTATTCCTTCGCTCGATCAACCGACATTTACATTCGATTTGACTCACCAATATTTTCCCAAAGAAGCGTTATTGCCTTGCAGAAGTGTTTAATCTAATCTAATAGTAGGTAAATACGACATGATATGATGCCTATTCCATATCAGAATTATCATAATATGATCTATTAATAATTGACATTAATTCTCTTACGACAACATACTCTACCACATTAAATTGTATCAAAGAAGATTATCCGTTATTCATATCCGATGATTTGTATTGTTCTTGGATTCCGATATATAAATTAAATAGGCTGACTATTACTGGTATTCAATTCATTAATTATTATTTTTTTATAATAATAGGATCAATACGCTATTCGTTGATGCGTTGATAATTTATTCGAGTAAAAAAAACTTTTCATTACATTTAGATAGATTTTAAACAGCTTTCATCATAACCGTGGATAGAAGTTTGAACCTCTTTTATTTTATATTCCAAATATTAAACTGTAAAGACTAATTCTATCACTACAAGGAGAGGTTTTCATGCAACAACTTTAGAAGAAAACTGATTTTTAACTCATTATCTATCCAACACTATGTTTTCAAGCTACCCTGAACAACAACCCTAAACAATATTTTAAACAATTTTAACAATTCTGAGGCACAACTATACAAGAGACGATTTAGAAGATAGGATGCGTGCAAAACACAAATATTTTGGATTTAACGAACAAAACTGACTGACGACCACGGTAGAAACTATTTAGCCTTCTGTGGGTCATAACAAAAAGAAACAGAAAGGACTCTATGATTCTATTTCTAAGGAGATAACTGAACCTGCTCTATAAACAAATTTCCTTTTTGAGGCAGATTGAAGCTACTAAGGGATGAATGTAAACTAAAAAGAACATTTCTACTAAATACGAGCAGAGCACAACATGTTCAAGGAACATAGCACAACGTATAGACAGACACTTTTTGCTTACTTTGATCAAGGCTCTCTGTCAGTTTTCAAAGAAGCGTGAAAAGCGATTACAATAAAAATGTTAAATTTTTGATGCACCTATATTGAGACAACATCAAGCTCTATATTAGCTGACTAAATTATACAAAAATGATGCAAAGACATCTAATGATATTACGAAGTTTAAATGTTGATAATGTATTCTTAAAATGCCATACAAACTGACCGGTCTTAGGTTTTAACTTCTTTTACAACCCTATTTATATACTAAGCATCCGATATTATCGAAAGCAACTTCCCTTTTCCTAAGCAACCAATCCTTTGCGTTGCTTAACAGTCCTATGCAGTTCACATGTAAATATGCCCTGTATAAGCGTATTTCCCGCGTATTTGACAGTGACTTCGTACGGTACCCCTACTCCAGTTCGCGACAGTGAAGCACTGGCTGTTATGACGATAAATCCGTAGCCCTCTTCCACTTAGCAAAAGTCCATAGCAACAACCCCTTAGCAACCCCAAATTTCCCCTTAGTAACGAATATTTGTCCATAGCAACAACCCCTTTCTTAGTAACCAACCAGGTTTCGCCTAGCTACCCCCTTTTTACATCCAGAAAATCCCTGTTTCTCTACCCCCACTAATAATCAATGACAACAAAATTGAAAGGCTTTTTTACCTGTAATCGTAGCCTTAAACGGACTGCCCGGAATATGCGTATTGCCCGCGTATTTGATCGTGATGAGGTAATCGCCGGGCGCCGAGGGCGTGTATGTGAATTCATAACCCTCCTCGACTTCACGACAGTTCAGTTGCACTTTGCTCGGACCATCGACAGTGACGGCCAGTGCCCCAGAACCGGCGTTTTGGGTGTTGACGATGAATTTGCATTGTTCGCCTGTAAAGATAAATACAACATGGATAAATTGTATTAACTAAGGCTTTACTTCAATGAAAAGAAAATCGAATAGTAGAAAAACCAGAAATTTGTTTGTGCCCTAGAACCGGCGTTTAGCGTGTTCACTTTGCATATTAAAAGTATAATACACGTGGTAAGTCAAAATGTGTCCTACCTTTTTGAGAAATACTTAACACTGCCAGGAGCAATTATATTGAAGTTTAATTCAACGACAGTTGCATGACATTATCAAGTTCAAAGGACTATGCTTGGTGAACCGTTTTAGGCCTCGCATTCTTGACTAGTATAAATAAATCATAATTGAGCCATAAACTTACATTAAATATACATCAGAAACACATTAAAATCCATTTTTAATTGAGTTGGTCTAGTTTCTGTTCGAAAATCATGTGCTTTTGTTTATCTTAAAGGGTAAAATTATGTAGTATTTCATGCATGCCTTGTTTTTTTTTAATGTACGAAAATCAGAGGCAATATCAGTAGAGTATTGCCCCTCCACAAGGCAATAATCCTTAGTATGCCATCCTGATGAAGTATGAGTCAAATATTACATCCTACATAGCATGTGATACATGTTAGTGGTATTGCACCTTGATGCAATATAAGAAATTATATATACCAATGTGGCATGGATGCCATAAAACATACCGGAACGCCCGCGTACAAGACCATCTCCATAGGCTTTCACAAGACTGGCGTCTGCGTCTTGTTTTCCGACCATGACACGGAAGGGACTTCCGGAAATGTGGTTTCCGTTGAGACGCACATGTATGTAGTGCATGCCGTTCTCACGTGGGATAAAGCGCACTGCGTAGCGATCTGTGAATTAATAAATAGAACAAAAATGTATTTTTAAATATGGGATTTATGTCAACCAGCGGAAATAAGCATGGTGAAATATGTTTGAAGAACAAATGCCCTGAACATTTTGTATGTTGGTATCAAAGGTATCTCGGGTAAAAGATTCTGAAAATGGATATGCAATATGACACTGAAGAGAGAGAGAGAGAGAGAGAGAGAGAGGGAGAGAGGGGAGAGAGAGAGATGTAGAACAAAGAACGGGATACTGAGAGGCATCGTCACAGCGAAATACAAATTTTGCGAAACAAATATCTAAAATTATTAGAAAATATAATTTAAACATCAAATCCGGAAGTACCATCATACCTTTGTCCACTTCCTGTACAATGGCCTCATCCTCGGCGCCACTTGGCGCTACAACACGTGCATCGAGATTGCCACGTGCGTTATGGTAGTCTAGTTTTCTAAACTTGCACTTTTCAAGAAGAAATGTTTTTAAAGAGACTTAGCGACGGAATGTAGACTTCATAAGGAGAGAAAGAAGAGAGACAGAGAGAGAGAGATAGATAGAGTGAGAAAGAGAAAGAGTCAGAGAGTCAGAGAGAGAGAGAGAGAGAGAGAGAGAGAGAGAGAGAGAGTGAGAAAGAGTGTGAGAGAGAGAGAGACAGAAAGAGAGAGAGAGAGAGAGAAAGAGACAAAGAGATAACAACAAATCTTTAAGAAATGTTGCTTTTTTTCGAAACCGGAAGTCGATTTCACTAACCTTTGTCCACTTCCTGTACAATGGCCTCATCCTCGGCACCACTTGGCGCCACCACACGTGCATCGAGATTGCCACGTGCACCGTGGAAGTCTACGGTGAACGCCGCCGGTCTATTGATCTGTAGATTCTGGTCTTGTAGACTCTCAACGGTCAGTTTACGTGCGTCACCTGTTGACGGGGCCATGTGCACTTTGAAGGGAGAGTCGGGGATGTGTTGGTCGTTGAATTTCACCGAGGCCAGGTATTCGCCTGTTTATGTGAAAGGTATACGAATCTCATGTTAATGTAGGCTACATTGTATATCAATTTAAAAATGTGATTTTTAAAAATAAGTCCACCCATATAAAAAGATCAATGGTAAAAATAAAGTAAAGCCATTTAAATGGTAAACCCAACTCTTAACAACGAACAATGAGACCAGTCACGGGGTTTGAACCCCGCACCTCTCGTTAACTTAACGAGCCTTATTGTTATATCCATAAATATAGTTTCCCTAATAATCAAAGCCATCATCGTCTGGTTCAGTTATCATACCTGGTTCAGTGCACGTGTAATTCACACCGCACGACCCGTCCTTCTTGTCCTGGAAGTCAATTTCCGCTTTGGACGGGCCCTCGATGGCGATAGAGAGACCACCGGCTCCGGCCTCACGGGTGTAGATGTTGAAGTGGCCTAAAATCAGGGTTAAATAGATGTTTTAAAATCATGAGATTAGTGTTGAATTGAGGTTCTGATTTTCTAAATAAATTCCGATAAAGAGCTTGTTATTTTTTTTCGGGAGTACAGATCTTAACTTTTTTTTCGATATTGTTTCTTTGCTAGCAAAAATAAATAGGAAATTGTATAATCCCGATAATGTCAATGCTTCGTCAACTTTCGGCCGTTCAGCTTTTAGGATATGAGCCTTTTGTTGTTACCTTGAGATGTCTGATACATGATACAATGTATGTTTTAATTTTCAAATTTTAAATAATCTCCTTACATGGCTTCTGCACCTCGCCCCTCTCCAATCCGGGTCCGATGGCCCTGACCTTGTGTGCACCTCCGTCCGTAATCGGTCCGACTGTGAACTGGAACGGACTGCCCGGGATGTGCATGCCGCGGTGCTTGACGCTCACCTACCGGGTGAAAAAATAAAGATGTTCAGGATATGATTATACAGTGAAATGTAGTCAAATGGGGTTTAATGGGTCGCCCAGTATGGGACCGACCGTGAACTGGAACGGACTGCCCGGGTTGTGCATGCCACGGTGCTTGACACTCACCTGCCGGGAGGGAAAATAAAGAGCATTAATAGTTTGAATTGGCAAAAACGCGATTTAATTGGATGCACGGGAGGGTGGGAATGTGCAAGCCGCGGTGCTTGGCGCTCACCTACCGGGAGGGAAATTAAAGCGCATAAAACAATGTTTTTAAATTTAAATAAGCTTAATTTGTCGCCCCGGTTGGGAATTTTAGCCCGCCATCTGTGCTGGGTCCGATCGTGAACTGGAACGGACTGCCCGGGATGTGCATGCCGCGGTGCTTGACGCTTACCTACCGGGTGGAAAAATTAAGCTCATCATAAAAGGATTATTTAGAAATGTTTGGCTTATTGTTTCGGCCGGGATGGGTCCGACTGTGAACTGGAACGGACTTCCGGAGATATGTATGCCGAAGTGCTTAACGCTTACCTAGCGGGAGGGAAAATTAAACGTATTATTCTAAGGGTTACAATGTACCATAGTGAAAGTGTTGCCCGGGAGGGAAATTTATAATAAGGGTCCGCTGGCCCTGACTCAAAGGGATATGTGTTCCGCGGTGCTTCACGCTCCCCTGATGAGAATGAATAGGAAGTTTTAAAACAGTTCAATTACTAAACTTAAACTGGGTAAATATATTTATTCGTGAATATACTGAGTCAATATAGCAGCAACTGTGGACTTAAAGTTTCTTTGCCCTTTCATGTTTGTTGAGTACAGGTTTGGATCAGTTTAACCTGTAGGGTTAAGGTAGTTGAGCTTAGCACATATAGTTTTGTGACGGGGCCTGTTTCAATATCGAAAGCCAGGCGTAATTGGATGGTGCTGTAGGATATAAGAAAAAATTTAGTCATCAGGATTATAATGACCAACAACACCGACAACACAAACTGTAGTAAATAAGGTTGAATAATTAATTGAACATCTCAATATAGAAGCAATCTATGCATAGATCACAACTTGTACAAATAAACAAATCAATCATGGCTTTGATTGTGAGACAATATTTTGTCAATATATCTTCAAAATATTTTCGAACTAGAGCCTTACTAAACTAGCTTTATATTTGCATTGAATGACGTTTTAATAATTGAACATCCTAACTTAGTCAATATAAATAAGCAATGGCAAGAACACAGCTTCTGTAAATAAACAGATCAATCAGGGATATCAACACAAATTAAAATATCATTCAATTCCTGTAGAAGCAAATGCAATGAACATGTTTTCATACTAGTCGAGCTTAATGTTTATAAAACTGTTACTTTCTAGTTCAAAGCATACAAACCAAGAACGCTGAAGACTTGTAAATTAGTATGTGGAGTGACCCTGATTTAAGTGTACCAATTTATACAACAAGGAACCCTGGATCAAATACGTATACATTCTTTCCGCATATAAATCTATCATAACTATGTCATTAAACACACACATGAAATATTCATAAATAAGGTATTAAACGGGCGTGCAAAGTTAATAGCATTGCTCCAGTTTTCGATAAGGATTAATTACGTCTTAAGAAGTGGGTTGAAGTCCATTTTAAACCACGAACGTCACAGCTGATTCACCAATAAAATACCCATTTGGCATAGTAAAGAGCGATATAACTACTACATGTATTTCGATGTTAAATAGGCCTACGTTTGACCGAAAAAAAATCTTTTCCAATTCTTCCCGCGGGTGGAGTTTGTTTGCGAGTTTGCTGTTGATTATGAAGAAGTGACTGGTTTGAAAAGCGAATTATGATATGCGAGGTTTGATTGAAGAACCCTGGGTGAGGGGACTGGGTGCGGGGGTTGAGACAACACAATGATTATACTTATCGTGCCCACTCCCAACTCCCATTTCTGGGTTGGGGTAGGTTCTGGAGGGAGAGAGGGCCTTGATATGTGGGGAGGGGGATACTTACGGTGTGCACTCCCATTTCCTTGGGCACGAACTTGATGCTGTAGTGGCATTGCTCTAATTCCTGGATTTCGCAGGCTTCCGTCACGCCCGAGGGGGAAGTCACTGAAGCTTCCATGTCGTAGGGGCTCGTGCCTGCGAAAAGGGAAAAAGAAAGAATACATACATGTACATGTATATCCTTGCTTTTTCTTCAAAATATGAAGCATTATTAACTTTTTTTGTTGCGTTGTTCAATTATCATGAATAGATCACATGTTGACGAATCTTTTATTTGACAGACTAAATGGAGGCGGTTGGGAATCTTATATTTAAAATGGTTCATCCAAAAGCAAAATAATCTAAACTGAAGTCCTAAGTAATTCTTTTTAAATGTTACGAAGTATGTTAGGGACGGGATTCCAAATTATATTGTAGCTTCCATCTACCCGAGACTGACCTTTATTTAACATGGAATTATCAACATGGTATACGAACAATAGTTTTAAGAAACTTACCCGGTATGGTGAGACTGAGCTCGCACTGGCTTCCCACCTGCGTTACATCAGCAGCCTCGCGTTGACGCATAATGCGTTCGGTCAAGCGGCCAGAGGGCTCGCCACCGATCTTGACGAGGAACGGAGAGCCTATTAATAGATAAAATAAATTGTATAATAAATTGTATTATAAGCAAAAGTGCTTATATAAGCACATTGAAGGATGGCGTCGGAAGCCTCTCGTTGACGCATAATGCGTTCGTTCAAGCGGCCCGAGGGCACACCGCCGATCTTGACGAGGAAGGGGCTGCCTATAAATAGATAAAATAAATTGTAGAATAAATTGTACTATAAGCAAAAGTGCTTACATAAGCACATTTCAAAATAGCATAGGCAGCTTCGCGTTGACGCATAATGCGTTCGGTCAAGCGGCCAGAAGGCTCGCCACCGATCTTGACGAGAAACGGGCTGTCTGTGAACGGATTTTAATTACAAAATTAATCAAAAACATTTAAGATTTTGATATCAAAATGAAAACAAGTTATCACCTGGATATGCCTTGATTGAAGTTTCTATTTCCTCATTGAAATTATATAAAGATAAAAAGACATTTAGTTCCGTAGATAAGCGTATATAAACACTTATATAAGCATTCCAATTATTTCATTAAACTCCTAATTTAACAATGGTGCCTAAAAATATTTATGCGCACACGAGGGTCTTCAAAATACAATCCAAAACATATTCATAAATGTATACAAAGATACATGTATTCATTGATAATTATACAAACACGAACCTGGCACGTGTTCATCGGCAAACTTGACATTGACGATGTAGTTTCCGGGTTCCGTCGGTTTGTAGGTGACCTTGCAAGACCCATCTTCGTTGTCATGGCATTCGATATCGGCCTTAGAGGGGCCTTCGATGGAGAGGCTAAGACCGCCGTAACCTGTAAGTATATGAGATAAAAATATTCGTATTTATAAGCAAAAGTGCTTATATAAGCAAAAGGTCATATGACATATTTGTGGTTAGTGACCTTGCATGACCCGTCTTCGTTGTCATGGCATTCAATGTCGGCCTTGGAAGGGCCCTCGATTGACAGGCTAAGACCACCATAACCTAAGAATATGATCCCACATTATTCATCATATACCTATTTTCGTTTGAATTAAAACAACTTTTGAAAAATATGATTTGCGCGGGTCAACGTAACATGTGAGTATGTCCCTGAATATATGATATAAGCAAAATAGCTTATATAAGCAAACCTGCTTATACAAATTTAATTTAGTTCAGAAATTTTAACAAGTGATTTTTAAATATTTATTTACGAATTTTCGGCTGATGCAGCCTTTATCAGGTTCAAATTTTTTTGTTGTGTTTTAAAATTTCTGAACTAAATTAACTTTGAACATACAAGTGGACACGGAAAACTTATAAATATTTATAATTTTCTGCTTATACAAGCTCACTTCTTTTAGTTTTATTTTGAATAATAAGATACAATTTTGAAACCTTTTATCATTTCAATGGTATATCTGCTTTGGAAAATAAGCAAAATATAAAAAGATAATATTTCATATTCTAATTAAAAATCTTACCAGCATCCTTGGTGTTGACATTGAACTCATTCAGCTCATTAGCCACGCCCTCGCTCAGTCCCTTGCCATAGACCTTGACCTTACTGGCATTACCGATCTCGCTCTCGCCCACAAAGATCTTGAAGGGCGAGTTGGGGATGTGCTGGCCGTTTCTGAAGACATTGACAAGGTGCTCTCCGACCTCATGAGGAGTGAAGGAGATTCCTATAGGAGAAGAATATAAACATTTTAAAAGGGAATTAAATTCTTGACTTTTCTCGCTCTCGCCCACAAAGATCTTGAAGGGCGAGTTGGGGATATGCTGACCGTTTTTGAATACGTTCACAAGGTGCTCTCCGACCTGTGTGGTGTAAAGGAGATTCCTAGAGAATTAGAAAAATATGATATTTTCATTAAATATGATTCTTATATATACATTTATAACATGTTTTGAGGGATAAATACTGCATTTTCTGGAGAAATATACAATTCTCGCTCTTGCCCTAAAGGTATTATAAAGAGGTCAGAGACCTAGAGGTCATGATAACTATTTATCCCTTTTGGAAGCATCTTTTTTTTACAATACGACAAAAGTCTAGGTTGCAATGACATGAGTTTTCTTAGAATATACATTGTACACTGAATAATACATGTTATTAGTCTTGATATTAGGTCCAGTAATGACGTCAAAATAATACCTAATCGAAATATGACGCGTCGTTAGCAAAAACGTATACATTTTTTTCTACAAATTGTACTGCAGGTAAATCTATTCAATTTCATTAATAAACTCATGAGAGCTGCGGAAATTAAATATTAAAGCTCATTTCAATGAACTCAATCAAATCCATAAGTAACAGGATATGACAGTTCTAAATCTACGTCACAAAATAAGAACCCCCTTAAGGTAAAACAATTTTATATTTATTATTTAACTGTCTGTGTAGGGGACAGCTATCTATTAAAGTAGGACAACAACTGTCAGCATAGGTTAGTGAGGAATGTTAATTAATTAAATATGAAATAATTAGTTTATCGATACAAATCGAGCTATGATGATATATAAGGTCATGTGACGCATTTGGGTATCTTGAAATTAGGAACCAAGGGTCAACATGCTCAGTCAGTATGTTCTAAGTGGTTGAGAACCCCTTTCTTTATGACCCCAGGTGAATCAAATTATATGATCCCGTTCAGAATATGACTAACCCATTTTTTTTTCAAATTCATTTGAATCTAACCCCAAATATCGCACATGCCCTCCAATGCCTGAGGACCCTTATCATGTGGCCAAAAAGATTATTTCGGAGTATGTATTGAATTTTCAGTTAATAAGTTAATCTGTTACGAACAAAATCTTAAAAGATCAAGCCGGAACTTACCAAGATGTCCATTAGCCAGCCTCTTCAGCACACACGGTTCCTCGTGGCCCGAAGGTGATCTGATCGTAGCAGTCAAACTGCTAATATCGGCCTCTGTGACTTTGAGTGAAATCTCGCTGCTTGTTCCGACCGAGACTTGGGCGCGTTGACGGTCTGCTCCGGCTAGAAAATGAAATTTAATTTCGGTTAACAAGGGACAGCATTGATGTATATTGTTGTGAATCAACCGAGTAGTAGGGAAGATGTCTCGACTAATTTAGGTTAAGAAAGGGGGTAGATTGGATGACTTGTGGTGGTGAGTTGACCGAGGAATGTGCGCCCTCCCGGGAGGCGTCCAATTTAAATTGGGTTGAGAGAGGAGGGCTCGGGTGATTAATGGACATGGGTAAACCGAGAACGAAAATCTCGGTCAAGAAAGGGGTGACACTGATGTAGGTGGTGAATTAACCACTTGAAATATGGAAATTTGTGGTTACGATAACCTGTAATAGACGGTAAGTGGATGAGTTAGTAACATTGAATTAAGCACGAAGACACATGATAGAAAGTTAAAATCCAGGTCATATCAAACGTTGGACTTTTTTCAATGCGCAAGCAATCATTAAACAGTAGATCCATGCCTAAAAGATAGCAAAATAGTCATTAACGACTAAAAGTCAAGTGCATTATAAATTCTTCACCGTATCAGGAAACGCTAGCACGGCCACATATCACTTATGATTTCAATCACTTTTTAATATGCAAATTTGTTTATCTAACAAGCATAAGGAAATCGTAATATGATAGTAAATTACTTATGATTTCAATGGCTTTTTAATTGGTAATTTGCTAATCTCAATATCTTAAAAGGTATTTCGGATATTTCGTATGTCCCCGTGCCACTTAATGATAAATTTCCAGAAAACTTTTCTGGTTTTCAAATATCTCATGATGTGAAGTGTTACAGACTTGAACCCTATTCTGCCTTACGATATCTATATATATCGTA
>LQRL01136180.1:0-16540 GCA_001703475.1 Hydroides elegans | reverse complement strand
TACCCATAGATACCATTTCCGGTGAAAACAGAAAATGCACGCACGGACAGGGCAAAACCTATATGGCCCTCTGACTATAGTCAGGCGGGCCATAATAATTCACCAAATTATGTTTGAACATCATATGATCGATATCATATGTAAACGTCTAGAGAGGTTTTTCATTGAAGGTTGACTGAATGTCCGAAATTTCAATGTTACAATGTCGCTATTTCGTACGGATCTTAACTTAACAGGAAGATTGTTCGTGAAGTTTGGCTATGAATTAATTAAATAACCGTTTCTTAAGCAATAGGATTATGCAATCTTGCATTCATTGCCTGTCAATAACAAGATTCCAGCTGTTGCAGTGTATTATAAACAAACGTCTTTGAAGGTATGTGAAAATATAACATCCTGCATTATCGCTCACTGCATCCAGTTGATGGCACATATAACTAATATCACTCAAACATATTTCTATTTTTTAAACATGCTTATATAAGCAAAATTGCTTAGATAAGCACACCCTATACGAAGGACTACCTAGGGATGCAAAAAAAAAAGTTTGAGCAAAATCGGCTAAGAACTGTGAGAGAAGAAGCGGTGGAAAGAAATAAAGTTAACACACTATCAACTAAACAACAAAAAGTGGTTGCAATACCCACGGCTTGTGGAAGCAAGCCGTGGCTAATAAATCATCAATTAAGTCCATATCTAGTCCGTGTTATGATTGCGTATTGTAAATAATTGATTTCTTATTAGTTTTGGACATTCTATATATCATTTCTAGAGATTATACATGTATAATTGATGGATTATAATGTCTTAAGAATTGTGTTTTCTTTTTAATAAAATGTGGCCGACCAGGTATATAAAAGCATTTATCAAGGTGTTACCATTTTCATTTCCTTGCTATTTGCGAATGGGACCAGAAACTGATGCAGTCCTATCGACAATGTCACATTCTGACATTGGATTGCAATAACTAAGGACACAGCACTTAAGTTCAGTTGTGTTGTAATTTTATAATATCCTTATCTAAAAGTTGGAACGAAAGAACATTATTCAACTACTCTACCCTAGAAGATAAGTTTCAAGTTATAAAGTATTTCTTCCTCCATTATTCATTAACGACTCACATCCGAAACGGTTTCGCGGCCGGAACATAGCGGATTGCTATTGGCTTTTGATGCTGACGCGATCGCCGCTAATGTTTAACCATTTTGTTATTCGCAGAATGAATTAGAATCTAGTCTTCTTGTAGTTTCGCGCCAAAGGTGAGCGGAGCTGGGTCGATATTCTGGGATTCGCACCAAGAATTATAATGAAAGTATCTAAAGGTTCCCCTAATAAAACTCACATTAGGAACGGTTTCGCGCCAAAGTTGAGCCGAACTGGGTCGGTATTCGGGTTCGCGTTGTAGCATGTCCATTATAAGTTGCTTGAATTCCTGACTGAAGTTACCTTTCACCGGCGCATACTGACCCTGTTTGAAAAACAAATGTTAATTTGATTGAAAATTAAAGAACAATTGTAAAACTAAGGGTTTAATGCAAAAAATGTTTACTTACACATGAAAATGAAAAATCTTATAAAACGGTATGTGCACTGTTCGATCTAAAATAACACTTATTCTTAAAATCACAAACATTGGAAACATCGATTTCCTCTCAATGGGATGGGGGAAAAAGTTAATTGAATAGAGTGATTTCCACGATGTTCCATATGGCTCTTTCAACCATTTTCAGCCTTTTTCAAAGACACCATGATGAGTGCTTACCTTCATAATTTTATTAACCAGAGCAGGCAGGTTCGAACCGGCAAACGTTTTCTGCAGACACGCCATTTCGTATAAAATGCAACCCAGCGCCCAAATATCAGATTTGTCGTTATAGGGCTTGCCTTCACACTGTTAATCAACAAAAAAGATAGCAACAATTATTATCCTAAAATATGGAGTTCATTACGCGAAAATGCAACGAACGACAAATTAATACTTTGATATTTTTTTTTGTAAAAAAAAAATGTGCAGTATGTGGAAGTGCGTTTGGTCTTAAATGGACTTCCGGTTCACCTTTCAATGCGACGAGTTTAGTTTCAAATCATTATAGAATATCTTAATAGTCTACTGGCATTATGGTTTTTATTAATCGAGCAAGAGTGATAAAAATTACACTTTATAATTGTGCTCATTTTCACTCCAAAAAACCCTTCCGTATACCAGTTTTTATCATACACATGCCCACACAGTAATATACTGTATATATACTTCATGTTTGTGAGGACAATACGTTTATTGCTAGATTGCTTTTTTTATAAAACGAATTTAAAACATGTAATAAATAACCTACCATTTCTGGACTGATATAATACGGCGTTCCCAAGACTGTATTCGCGCCCTGACCAGCAGTTGACATCATTTTGGAAATACCGAAATCGCCGATTTTGATAACGCCTTCCTTGGTTAGAAATATGTTGGCTGTTTTCAGGTCTCTGTAATCAAGGCAAGGATAATGTATACGAACGCAATCATACTTTTTACTATTTGTGAAGTTAAATTGTATGAAATTGATCAAATTTAGCTAGGTTCATCCTAACAAGCCACATAGTGAATTTACACATGGATGTGGTCGCATTCATTCAACATGTATTTTTTTTTACATCTAGATATTATTTTCTTTAATCATTTTTTTGGGTTTCATGTAGTACATTCAATTGGTTGAAATCAAATATTTGTAGCAGAAATTTAAAAATAGTAGCTACCACTTTAAAAAGTCATTGTAAAACAAAACGATGATAAACTTTATACTTGAATTGGACAAATATACGCTAAGATCCTACCTATGCAGAATATTGTGCTCATGTATGTACTTAATTGCGGCAACCATTTGGTGGAACATACAGAGGATTTCTTTCTCTTCAAGTGTCTTCTCTTGTTTTGCCAAATACTGTGCCAATGTTCTGGAAAAGAACGTAACATTTATTTGAGTGTGAAATGATTACAATGAATTCACAATCAAAATATAGACATTGTACTTTTACGTTATTCAATATTACCCATTAACAAAACCTTTTGAGAATTTTAGCAGATAGGTAAGAATAAAGAACAAATTGTCCTCGGAAGTAAAAAAATCAATAGTAAATTTTAGGCTATCAAAAAGTATACTTATATTCAAAACTCCCCACTACGTCATATATATCGGCCTCCATCTATCGAAGACAGGAAGGCCAATGACTAAATTCTTCTGCTATTCCGCCTTGGTCAGGAATAAATTGTGTGCTTTATTAAATCTATGAGCGCCATATTGTTGATTTAGCCATATGTTTTTATATATTCGGTCTCCTTACCCGCCGTCGGCGTATTCCATCTCGATCATAACCAGTCCGTCCTCCTCAAAACTGTCATAGTAGCTGATGATGTTTGGATGGTCGAGCATCGCCAGCACACGTACCTTAGAAAACACGATGGACAGACGTGAGTCAGGACTAATAACTATATTGTGTGTGAAAATACAATCTGCTTGAGAATTTGTATTCCAGGCTTTGTTATTTATTTGTTCGCTGCCTTAAATACGGAGCTCCATCGCTCTAAAATACACATATCACTCACACACACAAACTTTATCTTTAGTTAACGAGTCATTTTACATTACGTGGGTAGGATTTTATAGTTTATATGTATGTTTCTGGTTAATATATATCAAACTATAAAATTAAGTTTTTCCTATAAATATTCTGTCATCGTTCCAACCCACCGACCTCATTCATGGCAAGTTGTCGTTCAGAGGCATTGAGGTCATGCAAGTTGATTTCCTTCAAGATGACGCGGGAATCATCGTCTTTCTTCCGATAGAGTACCGCGGTACCGTACGCACCTGTAAAACAGTAGATTGTCATGTTATAAAGTCATCCGCTTCTTCAACCAAGTTTTACATAAAAATCAGGCTAAATCTAATTTTCAGTCTTATGCATAAAACTACAAAAAAATAGCATTGTATTCTTCAATTTCTAGGAAAGTCTGAAGATAACCCCAACATGAACAACTAACAATCACAACATGAAGTAAGAAAATAAGTATTTTTCAAAGTTTCGACATTTACAACATTTTGAGAAATCTAAATATAAACTTCCCAGCGTCCAGTTTGGAAGTGTTTTCATTGGATAATTTTCACCTAAACGTGTGTTCAAATAAAATAAAATCCTCTTTAAGAATACTTTCTCGCTTTTATGCTTTATTATTTTTTACCTTTTCCTACAGTCCGTATTTTCTCAAAGCCAGCCAGGGTTTGCGTATGACCATTCAGACTCTTTAATCTGTCAGCGCGAAAATAAAGCTCGCCAACCGATACATGCTTTTCGTCTTTATCAGTATTATCGCCTTTTATTGGAATTTCTACTCCCGTCATGTCCTTGGATATGCCTACAGATACCTAAAAACATATGTGCTATGTTTTTACCGTATTTATTTATTTTAGTGAGGTTTTAAGTGAAGATAATTTTGGATAGTCTTTGGATAGTCTAATTTTTCTCTGATTCTCTATTTTTGTGTTTTATGTGTTCTTGTTTGGTCTCTTAGCGTTCAAACTTGTGTACATCATTTTTTTTAAAACTCATAGCCAAATATAAATTTATCAATATCATACCCCAGTGAGAGCTTGTAGTTGTCTTGAAATGTCTCCTGAGTGTGATATATTGCACGCCAGAAAATCCAAACGAGCATTGGAGAAGATTTCGTTGATATTTGATTCTACCAAGGAAGTAAAGAACTCTCGGATGGCAGCGCCTTCGGAAAGACTTTCTTTGGTGATGCTCTACAAGTAAAGCAAATATAATGAATGAGGATAAGTTCTATATCTATATTTGAGCTCATAACATATATTTTAATACACTTCATCAAGGAAGGATGTTTAAATATAAAATGGAATTGCTACGTATAATTTGACTATCAAGTAAATAAGTTTATCGCAAACGCCGTTCATATGCTTTTGAAAATAGGAGTATAATTGTAGAATATTGAAAGAAAAACAATGTAACTTCTCTCTATAGTATATGTAATTTCAACAGATTCACGCAATAATCATGCATAAACAACAATTTATTTCGAGTTTTGCAAAATTATTAGCAAAACTCGAAAACGGGGTTACATATTGAATCCATCACATCTGATGATTTATCGAAAATAATATACACATATGCTTCTTATATTTGGAGGAAAAAGCTGGGATAAATTTAATATTCGGAATATTGGATGAAGACTTATATTTTTTTTTCAAACTTAAAGTAAATACTTTTATACTGACCTTTTCATCCTTGCCGCTGAGATGGATGGTAGTGCTATTGCTATGACAGACTAGACAAACACTTTCAACTAGCTTCCCGTCTAGAGTCTGGTTGACAAGACCTAAGATGAAATACAAAGACAAGGGGTAATATAAAGTTATGACTTATCTTCCGGTTTAAGAGCATCAATTATTAATGATAACTTTTTGTACTTGTACTTGATATTAAGAAATATCATACAGTATAATTAAAAGCAGTTTGTTGCAAAGTTGAATCAGGACACTACCACACAAAGGTAGCTACTTGAGTGCCTCTCATTGTTGCCTGGAACATTATGGGCCTGGAACATTATGGAGTTTTTCCTGATATATATGAAGATCTTGTTTTTCTGATTTTCAAAGAAACATCCTAACTTCATAAAACATGCGTTTTGAAGACTATGACATACCTACGTTCAAAATGAAGTAAGTCACATACCTAACAGACTCTCAAGGGTCGCAGCGTCGTATTTATATTGCACATATTTTACATTTGGTAGAGCGGCTGACTGAATAACCAGATAGTTCTTGATTTTACTGGACACTAAGAGCAAGCGTGGTGGCGCGTTGGGGTCCAAACGTGCACTTTCAGAGCGCCGCACTGTAGCTTCACGTCGGCTGCCATCTTGCTGATAATCTTGTGAACCTGGTGATGCCTTAGGTTGAATGAATAAATGAAATTGATCAAAATTATAACCTATGACTGGCGATAAGCTTTAAAGTTATTCATGTTTCTTTCATATATCCTGTGCATGCCCCAATCCCACCTACATGCGAACACCCCCCCCCCCTCGTAACAGAAATATG
The DNA here is from genome assembly GCA_001703475.1 of Hydroides elegans. Taxonomy (NCBI): domain Eukaryota; kingdom Metazoa; phylum Annelida; class Polychaeta; order Sabellida; family Serpulidae; genus Hydroides; species Hydroides elegans. The sequence continues at coordinate 10,433 of LQRL01136180.1, read as the reverse complement.
AGGTATGATTCGAGTCTAATTAAAATTTCGTTCATATCTGCTGATGTTTTATCATTACAACTCCGTTGCATCCAAAACGTATAAAAGACTCAAAAAATTATCTGTTACAGACAATATTCTAGTAATTTTATACTGTTCTATTCATTTTTTTAAAGTTTAGGGAAACAATATTCATTTCGGTTCCATCAACATTATGTCAGATGCCTCAAACTAAATAAAGCATTTTCAACCCTAATCTGGCATTTTGCTATATGGAACTTACACTATATACGTCGAATTTCCCTACAACCTCGTTCGATGAGCGTGACCGAGAGTAGTCGTATCTTGCCGAAGTGGCGCTTAAATCCCGCTGACTTGAACTGTTCTCCGATAAATCTAAATTTCGATAAACATGATTTTAATTTGCTATCATATAATTTATTTTTAGCTTGCATTGTATCTTTCCTTACACATCATGTAAAATATCGCATAGATAAACAGGTCTGCGTATGGTGCTAGATTAAATTATGGTTAAATGTCAAACAGCGTTGCAAATTATCAATAATTCTAGATAAAGAATTGATATGCTAATCAAGAATTGACTCATCACGATGATGAAAAAAAATATATATTTGTCTGCTACCACAACACCTATCATTGTAGAATTTTTTAAAAAAATCTTAATCATGAGGTTACTTTGACTTATTTAGCACGAAAATAAAAGGATGATGTACAAAGCTGGAGGGCATGTTAACATATTTGACCTCATCTTAACTGAACAAAAAATGAGGCATATCAATCGATGCATTAAAAATGTTACGGTATTTCATATTTAGATATGTCTGAGCGAGAACTAACCTTTGTTGAAGCCAGAGGACTTTCTTTGCTTTTCGACATCCGATAGTGAGCGCCTATGTCCAGACATATTTTAACATTGTGAATTCCTTATCATGGTGATACCTACAATGCGATTTCGATAACTAAAACCATTCACATTCATAATTATCTAATCACATAAAGTTAACTTTAAGACTTATTTTGAATCGCAGCTGATGTCATATTTTAGGCTCGGTCGGGTTTTTGGGGTGGCTTCGGGTCGGGTATCGACTCTGGGTGTTTGGGTAGCTCAATAAAGCCTTTTACGTAAGTCTGCTACCGACCGGTGGGAGCAACCCACATGGGCTATATAGGGCTTTTGGGTAACAACCATGGATCCCCGATTAAGTGATCTTTGCCTTAAGAGTACCACCTCGAGTGTCTTTAAATACATGTACAAACTAAAATAAAAATGTACTTAATAGCAACCTTTACATAGAGTTTGTATGAATTCTCGTACGTACTGGTAGCTCTAGCTATAAAATTGCCATGATCGTACAAGTTTGAAAAGGTGTTTCGTTTCGAAAGATGTTTAGGTAAAAAGTCTTTTGATTCAATATTGGATAATAGTTATAAAAGCAAAAGGGTTGATATCGACTACTTTTTATACCAGGCGCGGATTGAGAAAATGTTGAACCGGGGGGAGGGCCGCAAACAGTATAAATCATCAGACTGAACCGGGGGGCGCAAATTTATTTTTTTGGTCTTACATATAAGGGCAAACAGAGGGGCGCGCGCCGGGTGCGCCCCTCTAAATCCGCGCCTGTATACCCTCTTTTAGCATTCAGTTTATGAGCTGCTGAATCCTTTAATTTCTTATCTTCTCCAAAAACAAGGAAGTATTTGTGAAACACGATAAGGCCCCAACCGCCCCCAAAGTCGAAGGGGTATGGGTTTTTGTAGATTTTAAATATATTTTCTATGAAAACCGCTATTTTTGGCCAATTCTACAACTTCCGGTCGGATTTTTTTTACCGAAATGGTCAAAAGGCACATCTACGGACCAAGACCTTTCATTTGAGCCTATAACCAAGTCTCTAAGACCTTTTGTTCAAAAGTTCTAGCCCGTACAAGCTCAAGTCTTGAAAAACAATTATTTTGGGCTATTTTGGCCAATTTGACCACTTCCGGTGGGGTTGGTTTGACCGTAATGGTCAAAAGGCACATCTACGGACCAATACCTTTCATTTGAGCCTATAACCAAGTCTCTATGACCTTCCGTCCAAATGTTCTAGCCCGTACAAACTCAAGTCTGGAAAAACCGCTATTTTGGGCTATTTTGGCCAATTTGACCACTTCCGGTAGGGTGTTTTTGACTGAAATGGTCAAAAGGCACATCTACGGACCAAGACCTTTCATTTGAGCCTATAACCAAGTCTCTATGACCTTCCGTTCAAATGTTCTAGCCCGTACAAGAAAGCGATGACAGATAGACAGACAGACGGACAGACAGACGGACGACAGACGGACGGACACCCCAACTCTATAGGCCCCCAACTTTTGGGTTGGGGCCTAAAAATCAAAATCCAGCCGAAAACCCCTCACTGTCTTCGTATGTCTGCGACCGACAGGAGGCAAGTAAAAGTAACCATCCTGGGCTATTTTATAGCTATCGTATCTCTAAATCTTGACCGTACCAGTCAAAACTTATAAGACTGCGATCCTTAAATAGTCCGGTGGTTACGCTCCACATGGGCTAGCTCTAAATAGCCACTGTGGGTTGCTCTCCACCTGTGAGCTGGCATGTCGGTCGCAGATATACGATCGTACGAGACGTAAAAGTAAAGGGCTATTCAGAGCTGCACCTGGGCTATGATTAATTCAATAAAAAAATCCATACTGTCCAGTTAAGGTTTGTGACTATGAAAAAGTATCTTTTTAAGAGTACAGAAAGGGACATGGATGGTAAATGACATGGATAAAATGGAGCTTAAACGTCGTACAGCCTCGCCACTGAATATCGACCTGTCTGTGTCACATTTTAACAGCGTTTGTGCAGGCCATCCAACAGTGACATGTTAAATTGGGTATGTGGATATAAATATAATATTACTTTCTTTAACTTCAAAGCATTTCAATCGTTTTTCGAACCTTCATATTTTGTTATAGCGGTTGCAAAGTCTATCGATTATCAATTTCAATTTTCAATTTCAATTTCAATTTTATTGATTCCAAAAATCCTTAATTAATAAGGACACATTGGCATACAATTCTACGTAATCTACGGTAAACACACATACAAAAAATATATATATAAAGTGTTATAATCAAATACAAATTATAAATGCATTATTTTGAGTTATAGCGACAAGAAATGAGATCATTTAAAAGCTGACATGATCGCCGACATGAATCTAGCCAAATTATACAGTTTCTTAGGATTACAGCTAGCCAAGACCTCTGAAAACAACTGAGTGTTAATATTGTTAAATTTTCTTCTACCAAGGTATAGTAATCGCTCGTTACTGAAACTTTCACATTCTAGTACTACATGTAACTCATCGCAAATCGATCTTTTCTCACAGCGAGTACAATACACATTTCAGACATTTCTAAACATTTGTGTCAACATTTATTTTCATTAATTCCGCACATATATTTTGTTACCGTTACATTGGCCCAAAATCGCTACACTTGAGGAATTCCCAAAAGGTGATTCCCAAAAAGGTAACATTGGTCAAAATTCACTACATTTTACAAAATTGATACAGTTTTTCATAATTTTTTTGGATTATTACTGACATTTTGTTATGTAAACTTATAATTGTATTTTATAGCTTTTTCGTTTATTTTTTTTTTTATAAATGAAGGCACTTATGAAATTTCGTGAATTTTACATTGAGATAATCCATGTCGAATCGTTACAAATTTATGTTCGAAACAAAAATATATTCGAGATGTTTGAAAGAATATATGTGACCATTCATGTTGAAATATATAAATAATTTACGGATTTTAAGCGATTATTTCAATGACTGTTGATTTATTGAAATTGATTTTCATGACATTGCGAAATACAACACAGACGGGAATGGGAACCAGTGCAAAAAAGTGGCAAATTCAAAATCGCGTGATTGACTTAATAATGGTTAATGTTGGTAAAAATGATACTTTACGTGCTAAATGCCTATTAACACCAATGAATTATAACATACTTCGTAGTTTCATATTTTAATAATATATGGTATCATAATCATCGGCAAAATGAATTAAAGGGCAATTTGTCTAATGGACCTTGGACAGTTCACATGTCGCCTAAATTCGTCTTCAAAATTTCATAAACACAATTTTATTTTTCTAATTGCTAATATTTTGCCTTTCATCCCTTTATGAACTTGATTAGTTTGCACTGGAACATCTCTAAAATACCAGCAAATTGTGTGGTCACTAACAATTTTTTAAACGAGTTTTATGTTTTCATCTCTTCTTAAAATCCTTTTAAATAAAAGTTTTAATAAAAACAAGCTTTAGGTGTTATCTGTGTCACATTGTGGTATCTGTAGTGAATTTTGTTACGGTTTTCCTATGTTGAATATGAATGTTACCTTTTCTGTTACCTTTTCTGTAGCGCTTTTCCAAAGTGTAACGATTTATGTAACTTGTAACCATTTTTCAATATAGGGCCTCCCGAAAATATATTTATTTTTAGTTCTGTTGTAGAAGTTTTTTAATGATTTTTTTACAAATTTAAAATATGAATGTAACCTTTTCTGTAGTGAATCTTGAAGTCGTTCTGAATCATGTAGTGAATTTTGTAACTTGTAACCTTTTTTAAAAAATAGGGCCTCCTGAAAAAATATCAATGTAACCATTTCTGTAGTGAATTCTGTAACGTTTTTGAATCATGTAGTGAATTTTGTAACTTGTAACCTTTTTTCAAAATGGGGCTTCCCGAAAAATATGAATGTAACCATTTCTGTAGTGAATTTTGTAACGTTTTTGAATCATGTAGTGAATTTTGTTACTTGTAACCTTTTTTTAAAATAGGGCTTCCCGAAAAATATGAATGTCAATAGTGTAGTGAATTTTGTTACTTGTTACCCTTTTTCAAAATAGAGTCCTCCAGTATATGATAAATATAAATTTATCGTAGTGAATTTCGTTTCAATTCTAACAATGTATCTATAAATTGTTACGAATTCTTATTATTTCTATATAAAACGTAGTGAAAATGTACCATTGTTACGGGTACAAAAAAGATCGGAAAATTTTTTCAGAATAAATGTTGACATATATCTTTCTAAAGCGTCATCCTCCATGTTGGATTGCTATGTATGACGTAATGATAAAAGTATCGGCAAATATTCGTGCAAGTATTGGCGAGTTCGTGGCGCAGTGGTTAAGGAGCACGGCCAGTAATCAGGAGGTCCCAGGTTCAAACCCCGCTAGAGGCACTATCGATTGACTGGTTGAGTCATAACGGACTCCTCGCCTAGGGGTATAATGTCCTTCGCACGGGACGTAAAGCTGGAGGCGCTGTGCACGGGTCCTGTCCCTGGCACGTTAAAGACCCTTCACTGTCTTATGGAAAAGAGTAGGGGAAACCCGGACAGTAGAAGACTCTAGACCTTCTTCGGTCAAGTGCGATAATACTCAAATATGAGGGATGCACTCAAACATACAGAAACAGGCTTTTTTGCTATGTTCATAAAAAAAGAATATGTCAAAATATTCATTAATTGGAAGAGGCGCATCCCAGTCGTTGCATATAAAAAGAGTTCACTTCAATAAAGACGGTGAAAATGTCACCGAAACCCATGCATGAATAACGAGGATGAAAATATAGGGATTTGATTCTTAATAATTGTTGTATTAACTTAATATTCCATATTAAATAGTATCTTACCGTGTATTCATTTTATTAAAAAAAAAAACATTTCCACCTGTTAGAGCAAGATATACTTTTTCGTATGAGCTATTCGTTTTAGGGCAACTATTTTGGTTAAAAACCAGGCGCGGATTTAGAGGGGACGCACCCGGCGTACAGATTGAATGAGAAAACAGATAGAGAAAAGGAGTATTTATCAATAGAAAGAATGATAAGTTTGGTCATATTCACATGATTAAAAGGGTGGGAATACATGTTTCGTATGCATGATTTACATTTTTTGCTTATTGTTATTGGAGCAATTATTGAACTACGCTCAAGTAGAAAGTGGAACATAGGAGAAAAGTCTTGGGAAACGTGATTTTATCGGGATCCTAAATTACTTAAGAAACTAACTACGATGTATAATTCTTCTGTGTATATCATGCGGAAATTGAGCCAGGATGTACATCTAGATACCGAGGATGGTATGAGAATAGAGGAATTGGATTCATGTTCCATGCTTTATCATTTTGTTCATGTACCCTAGCTGACAGAATATGAACAAAACTAATTTCCATGTGCTAGAGGTTAAAGAAGATATAGAAAATGAACATGTCGTGTCAGTGTAGATGATATAATGTCAGTGATGGAAAGTATTGATTGTTTGTCAACAAGGCATAAGGAAAGCCATGGAAACACGAAAAATGCAACTGTAGGAACTTTGTTAGCATGAAACTACTGGCGAATTCAAGCAAACGAACGAAGCTACACACTTTCTCGGTCACAAACAATTAAACACTATATTCAATAGAACTCACATTGCCATAGGAAAAAAAAAGAGACTAATAAGGCTAGCGACTAATATATGAATCACATGAATACCAGTTAGTAACAAATGTTTTAAATCATAACATAAATCTTCATTTTAACGTATGTACCGTGTTATTTATTTTAAAATGAAAAATGAATTGGGAATGACAAACACAAGCAGCTTATTCAATCCGAGTTCTTTAATGACATTGGGATTTTAAAAAGATATCTCAATATATATTTGGTGTTATGATTTGAAATGAGAGTAGATAGATTACTTGGCTGCAATATTTCTCTTTCAAGCAAAGGACCAAGGCATTCATTCAGTTGTGTTGTTTGTGTGTAAATTTTACTTTAGTTTCCAATGAAAATCTTATATTTTCCGTTATATAAAATTAACAAAAAAAAATATTGAATATAAACATATTAATTTTTATGAAAAAGAAGCACCGATAATTATTCATTCGACACGCAATTGATGTTTAACAACTTGATATGTACGATATTTCCTACATATATTCGGGCCATTCGAAGATGCGTTCACTGAACCATGTGATTATTGCATGGCTTGGATCTTATACATTATGTGTATTGTAATACGGAGGTTTTTTACATCCGTATTACGGGGATGAAGGTGAATAAAACGTATATTTAATTCATAATGATTCCTTTACTTATTTATTATTAAAATGATGAGTTGGTCACGCCGGAGCCTAGCCCCCACATGTTACAGGTAACACGCTTGCCAAGGACTAGACTGATTAGTTAAAGTAAGAGGACCCTTTTATATGCTGTCACTAAGGAGTGGACATGCAAACGTCATTGCTGACCCATATCGGAATGTGCCTCAAACTATAACTAGTCTGTCATAAGGGTGTGTTTTCACGTAACACTAAAGCTCTGTTATTTTGTCTTATAACATCATTCAAAAACGTGTTATGTACATCTTATTACTTTTTGAGTTGAATTAATGGTTATTTTGCGTTTGTATTTGGCGCATTTCATATGACATCCGTTTCAAATGTTCCCGGTTAGAATTTGACAATTTCGTGCATACGGCCCCAAACATAATATGTAGAGATTTCCTCATGAAATCTGAGTTGAATTTATACAAGTCCCATGGATCCTCGTTTAACCAAGTTGGGGCAAGTATATGTGAGTTGCAATTAGTGTTTCAGTGCTGAAATAGCCGCAAATCAAAAGGAAAATGACGCTTGAGTAACTCTCTTTATTGTATCCTCATTTAAAACAATGTAAAGAGATGTCCATGACGTGTTTCACTGTAATGACAGATAAAATAATATTCAAATACATGACAAACTCACCATAACATATACATAGCTATGATCCATAATACGACGATATCTAACACCGGAATTCAATTTAATTTAGCCATATTAAAGGCTCAATATGAGAAAGACCTTAACCCTTAATTGCTAATTGCAATTCATATTAATTACGCTTAATAAATAGCATTATCATGCCGTTGTAGTTTCCCCCTGAATTGCAATCGAATTGCACTAACGCGCACACATAATATATAAACAACTGATATGACAACTTCATTTTACAACATTGTAAACTACGCTTAATATAGTATAAATGCTTATATTGAAATAAACGTTTCCATTATCATAGCTATTAAATAGCTGAATATATAAATGATAGACGCTTACCGTATTAATACGCCCTATCCTTATTCGCGTTACTAAATCCACTACGCAACATTAATTCATTCCAATTACGGTGATTTTAAACTTATTTTCAATGTTTCCTCTTTCACCGTAAATACACAACTGATGACATATTTTACTTGAATAATTAACGTTAAAACAAACGCCCGCCCATGGCATTTCATTTGCTGGTCAGTCTTGACCAATCACGTAATACATTAGACACAACATATACAATTACAGACGGTGAGAAAAAACACTCAAAATTGCAATCAACAAGACCCGTATACCAATTTAAGTATTTACTAAGCCCCTTGTTTTAGGCGCCCTGAGATTACACATTCTATAAACTTAAGCCTATACCCCCTTTGATGGGTGTAATTACAAGAATTATCACGTAAACAATTTATCATAGGTATGTCTTTTATGTGTGGGAAGATATTTTGTATCTATACCCTTTGTTAAATTCAAATTCTGAAATTCCCATTTTTAGAGATACAAAAACGGTCCAGCTGATTCTACATAATAATTAAGGATAATAGATTGTGGTTCTCTAAGGTTAAATCGTATGGGCAATGATGTTTATTTTAAATTAGCAAACAGTATTATTTTGCACATTTTTTTTTAATTATTGTTCGTCTCGTTTCATTTTTTTCTCTTAAAGAGTGTCTGAACATGACGTCGCGATTATGTTATTAAGAAACGAGGTAGATTTACCAACGTAACAACGACCATTTTATTTTGGTTCATCTTTCTAAATAATCTCTTGTTATTTCGCCTTTACATACAAAACGTTCCATTTTAAACAGTAGTCATATTATAATATATATATTTTTTCAAATTGTGAACTTTTCCAATCTCTAGAGCTTTTTACAGCCTAACTATACATTTTTTTCTTTGAAAGTTTATCTTTTCCCGATTATTCTTTTACATCTATCAATATAAGATAATATAATGACAATGGAAATAGTTTTAACCATAAACTTGTAACGTTATTAAATTTACCGCACTCAAATTCAAAACAATTTTGTTCTGTAAGTAGACAAATATATGATATAACTCTAGGACGGTAATACATTGTATGAACAAATACATTGTTCATGTAAGAATGTTTGTGCTATTCGTTAGCAATTTATTATGCTGCCATGAGTTAGCTCATCCTATCGGATATTAGACGTGACACGATTTATAATATTTGTACAAAAAAATGACGTAAAGCGACTGTATTTGATATTCTTTTTGTGCCTCCAATATTATGCGTTGCTGTCATTTGTATTTTATATTTATATTTTATATGTAAATGAAGTATCGTGACTATCCCTGTATTCAAATTGTGTTACACACAGTTCTATATTATATTTCTATTTATATATTGCATTTTATTTTGTTCACATATATAAGCTGTTGAATCTAATTCAAACGAATAAATAAATGAAACAAAGATTATTTATACTTTACTTTAAAAAATAGATATACAAATGTATACAATTCAAATCATATTGTAAAACACTGTAGAATAAAAACACATGCATGATTGGCACCTCACGACACACTTTTAAAAAAAAGTGTTAAGTTGAGCCTGAAATCACTTAAAACATTGAAATAGACAATTAATACTGAAATTAAGAACCATTTTTAAAAAATAAAGGTGTTCCTTTTTGTAGCTAACTGACCTCAGAGCGCTCATCTAGGCACCTAGAATCGAAAAAGGAACACCTTTGTGAAAAATCAAAGTCGAAATACCTTTATATACCAACAATAATTCAATATATATTGATCTTGCACGTCTAGCTATATATTTCTGAATGATGATTAAATACAAATTTTTTAAAATGAAAAAGTAAAAAATAACAAATTTTAAGAAAAGGTGTTCCTTTATTTATTTTATAGCTAGATCAATTTTGAAAAGAAACACCTTTTTTAGGAACACCTCGTGGGGTGCTCTTCATGCAAGTAATGCTATGTGCGGATGGACCCTAAATAAGGAACCTACTGAACCAATTAAATATCGATACCTTTGTCCAATTTTAAATCAAAAATAAATACGGATATTTAACATGTTTATTCACATGATTCGGTATGTATATCTTTTAAAAGTTTATATCAAATAACGAGTTTTGTGTCCATTCTCATAATGACATATTTTGATATTCGACATACAACCTGATGAACCTAAAATCCCAGCGAGGCATTTTACTATCCGCTATTATCACTCAGTTGAAAAGATCATATTTTTAATCGTATATAATAGGCTATAGTCCATTAAGTAAGGAGCTAAAAGACTG
>LQRL01136167.1:0-14092 GCA_001703475.1 Hydroides elegans | reverse complement strand
ACTTGACCCAAATTCGCTGCATCGCTTGCATTTTGAAATGGATATCGAGGATGCGATGTTCGCACCAAGCGATCGTAAGTATGCGTATAAAACCTTGTTTTCTCGGGCCATATATTGTGCTGCAAATAACTGGTAAGCTGGCGGTAACATTCAAATCAATTTACTTAGGATAACACAATAGCGGCCGCATTTGCGAATGTTTTTTGTAAAACGTCATTTTCTAGCACATTGATATTTGGCCATCTCTCACGTTCATGAAGTTGTGGCGTTGCGATCGGTGTATATTTTGATTTCAATCTTTTTGCTAACCTTCCGATTTTCCTTTCGCTTGGATTCCTTGAGGGTTTTGAAGAGTTTGTGGCGATCAAAATACTCGCCATTATTGCACATCCTTCATACACCTATGTGCGACTTTTTACGTCATCAGAAACTAGTATCGCTTCAAGATTATCAATACAGTTAGTTCTTAGTCTTTTAAGCATTATATGTCAATTTCATGACTGTAACCTAAAAATTAAATTAATTAAAGTATTCTAAGACACTTGCGTTTTTACTTTGCGTCAGTATATTATAAAGACATTCCATCGGTTTTTAGGCCCCAACCCCAAAGGTTGGGGGCCTATAGATTCGGGTTGTCCGTCCGTCCGTCCGTCCGTCTGTTCGTCCGTCTGTCCGTCTGTCTGTCATCGATTCTTTTCCAGGCTGTATCTTTGTAACGGATGATCGTAGAGACCTGGGAATAGGTTCATATGAAAGGTATTGGCCTGTATATGTGCCTTTTGACAGTTTCGGGCACAAGAAGTTGGGAAAAAATCCCCAAAAGCTTTGATTTTCCAAAACATGGGCATATACGAAATGGTCAATACCCCTTCGAATCGGGGGGCGGTTGGGGCTTTTTCGTGTTTCACGAATACTTCCTTGTTTTTACAGGTGGATCCGTATGCAAAGTCTTTTATCTTCACAATGATGACTGGGTGGAACCAGCTAAGCGAAAAACGGTTTGTCAAGAAATATATCATGCAAATTATTATAATCATGCACATTTGCTGTACCTTAATTCTAATAGCTTCTCAATATCAAAACAGATCGAATACTATACGTTTCTAATTATATCTAACTTTAACACATGCATGTGTAAGATGTGTCAATACCCCTTATAAAACCCTTGCAAACCATATAGGTCTACATTAAAAATCAGACGTAAACACGCCTCAAAGATTTGATTGCAATCACTATTTATCTCTACCAATTGCAATTTGCAGGACAAAGTTTCCCTACGTTGCGTAAGCATTTCACGCACCGAATTCCACGAAGGACTCGCATACCTAAAACCACGTGTTTGTATTCGCCGGAATGACCCGAATCACAAACCACGTGTTTTCACGAGTGGAGTTGGAGGCGCTCAGTTTGTAACGGAAATCGAGGAGACATTCGGTGTTAAGTATGTCTTATTGGTTCTGAAGCCTTTAACCGGACAAGTCCGTGCCGACCTTCATATGATTTATTTGAGGATGCGTCTCTAAATATATTTCTAAATCGAAAAGATGCAAGGAAAAAAATAAGTACAAAACATGTGTTTGGGGAAAAAAGCCTAAAACGTTGCCGGATCGTAAACAACCATGATTCGGTTAATATAGCTTTGAATTTTCGACAACACACAGATATTAATAAATATAATATACATTGTATGTTGAAATTTTTCATTGAATAAACTTGATATATTACCCTTTTCATCTCTACGACCTAGGGACTTTTTATTTAGTTTTATTTATGAAATAAATTAATCTTCTTTTATTTCACAAGGACGACAACAATAACTGAGCTGGAGTGTTTCTTCGCTGCCTTTAGTTTTATTCTCAAACATAATAAACGCGGAGAAATCGTACATGAAAACAACAAAGACCTCATTGACGTGAGTCAGATATGTATAAATGATATTCCATCAGGCCCAACACCCCAATTTGTTTTCATTTGGTATCATTTTTTTTTGCAAAAAAAAAAAACAAGTGAAGAAACAAATGGAAACACACAAATGCGAATCAAAAGAGTGCTACGCGAGTAAACATCGTAGAAAAAGTATGTATATCGCATATATATTACCTATATATTAATAACATATGTGTATTGCAAACCTCATTTTATCATGTTAAAATCCCAACCCTTTATAAATCTTATTTTTAATTATAAACGAGTTTTCATCTATATAATTTCATTCCATTCCAGAAACAAAACAAAATGATGCGCGAACAAGCAAGAGTGATGGCCGACATGTTCAAAGATTCCAAAAACATGGAACCCATGAATCTGGATCGATCCGGAATGACATATCCAATGGAACTGCCCTTTGATCCGGATGAGATGTATTTGGAGAATTATAAGGATTTGTTTCCTTGTTTTCTGGTCATGGTGGGGTCGAACGGAGGCATTTTCGTGGTAAGCATTTTGCATATTTATTGATATTGTTTAATTTAGAATTAATTATGGATCTTCTTTGAATAACATCAAGAATGTATATATTAATCCCAGGATTAGCAGCTATTAATTACTAAATACATTTTAAACAAAATATTCATAGCAGGTGTAGTGCCTTTTTAAAACACACATTGTATCAGCTTTAAGAAACTTATTTTATCATTCCGTTGAGTAGCAATGATAATGGAACACAGGGCCAACCAAACCCTAAAATTGATAAAACAATTTAATTAAATGAATTTTGTTCAACATTCTTATCATATTTGAATTATTTCTAGATTAAGGAAGACGGAAAATACCGTTTTGCATCAGACATGAAACGAGCTGGTCGTCAGTTCCTGGGACTAGCATCGATGCTTTCAAAATCAAAAGTAAGTTTTTTTCGTGTTTTTTAACGTTTTTTTTCCCCTTAAATACTGATTATAAAAATGTGATGCATTTGCCTTTTACAAGTATCATAGAGCTATAAGGTACGTTAAGGATTTGTTTTATTTCGCTTATGTCATGGGTCTAAGGGTACGGTTACATAAACATAGCGAAAATTGTCGCCACTTGCAATTTTCACTGTTTATCTCAATGTATAAATCGCAAAGAGCGATAATCCTGTCGCTTGGTGCTAATCATAAAAAATAAATAATAATAAAAAAGAACAGTGAACATCGCAAGTGGGGACAATAATCGCTACTCTTATGCAACCACAGACGAATGCAGGTTTTTTTATGCGTATTGATAACTTTAGAAAATCTTATCTCTCCTTATAATTTATTATAGTCATATGCCGAAATCATGGCAAAAGCCGAAAAGGGCAACATGCGAAATGTACACGAATATATCGCTGATTTAACTGGAACAATTGATAAATCAGGAGACAACTTTTATTCGGGCATCAAAAAGCATGAAGAATCCTCAAATTCCATGAAGGAACTACCGGCGTTTCATTTTGGAAAGGCCGTTTTTAAAGACTTAGGTGATAACAGTTTATATATCTTTGTCAAAGTTTCTTCTAAAGGGTGATTTTGCTGCTGTACCGTACGACACGTATATGGAGATAGTGTAGGCCTACACTAATTGAATTTTATTAGATTTCTCTATTGTTTTTTTTTCTAAAATCTTAGATATTCTACAGAGTCTTTAGAGTATAGAGTCTGCAATTAATCAAATTAAACTTTCCTACTAATCTCCTTTGTTACAGAAATGCAAATCCATTAAGTAAGCACTTTAGCTTTATCCAAATAAATAGAAATAAGTTGGATGTTTTCAGATGACTTTTCGTCTGAAGATATGGCCAGAAGCTTTGTATACGCGACTGTCGATGATATTGTTCATACAGTGCATACGCATGCTCGACTATCCAAGGTAAGGACATTTTTTTTTTAATTTTCTAGACTTAATACTATCGCTACATGCGATTACACAGACAGAAACCAATTAAAAATCGCAACCAGAGCGTTTTTGTAATCGGGTCTTGACGCGAAATTTGATTTAGAGCTCTATTTTCATTGTTGTTTTTGTAGGACTCGCTTCATGCGATAACTGAAGTTTTTGAAATTAATCTTAATATATACCAGGTTTAAGTCACGTCAACACACTAGTAAACCATGTCGTCATCCAAAACTCATATCCCACTAAAATGGTGAGGTCATATTATTTTGTGATGTCGCACTAGATCATAATATGCTAATAATAAGTTTTTAAACCTCATATTCAGATTAAGCATGTATTCTGGTGTGGTGGCTTTCCAAATCACCCGTTGACGCGAGATTTCATCACCGAGGCGTGGTTGGAACGAGATGAATTGGGAATGACATTGTTTGAAGTTGTGAGTAGTTGGTATTGTATTAGTGCTATAAAATAATAATAACTCTCCAAACATAGGCTTAGGCTTATGTTACATAAAAACAACAACAAAAATAATTTGGCTAATTCTATTTTTTTCGAAACATGCTAACATGTATGCAATCTACAGGCTGTATGAAAGTAAATTGAGAGTGCGTAAATTTTATATTGATTGTAAGCATGACCTTGAAACCATACAAATACCGATTTCAGCCACAATTATATGTTGCGTAGTCATTGAAATATAACATTTGCTTTCAAATTATATAAAATGGTACTATGTTTGTTAAATGAAATCAATTTATCGCGTTTTCAATGATAAAACAAGTTGAATTTGTTATTTCAATCTTTATTTTTAGAACGAGTTGGCTAGTCTCCATTTCCTGAAACACGGATCACATTTAGGAGCATTGGGTGCCTTTTTGAATCAACACCTGAAATTCATCGATATTCCCACTGAAGCAAAAGCAGAAGATGGCCAATGATTGATAGAAATGACCAAAGCGTCGTTAAACAATGTGCCAAATATACAGAAAGCATAATAAACAAATTTAAACCTTTTGAAAAATCGTCGTCGCAGCTAGGGTATCCTTAATGGTTTCATTTTTTCGAAATGAAAAAAAAAACACAACAGATTAGCAGCTGAACAGAATGGTGTGTACGTTTGTGTTAATTAGATAAGCTTGTTTGACTCTGTACTGGTATATGATTTTTGTATGTATTTACTTAAAGTGAATATGAAAAAAAAGGACCATGAATAATACAATAAAAATTGCTGCAACATTGAGAGGTTGTATGAATTCTATACTATACGTGCGCATCAAGGAAATCCATAGGCTTAAAGTTGCGTTTACCCGAAACAAGCTAATAAAAACTCGGAACACGTATTTATTATGTTTTAATACAAGTTCACTTGAAGATAAAGCACATAATTAGAACAAACATATTATGTGCTTTTTCGTCAAATGATATTGTTATAAAAACATAACACACAGGCTTTCGAGCTTTTTTGGACTGTTTCAGGTGTATGTATGGCCGCTTATATTTGCGATTTGCTCTTGAAGTAGTAAAGTAGGGATGTGGAAAATAAAAACAGAAAGGGGACGAAAACATTTAAAATTGTACATGCATGCATACAGTACGCTTCAAATAAAACTTTGTTTGACTCGAGTTTCAAATGTATGTCATTATTATTTAAGTAAAATATATCAACCCTGACTATTTGCTGAGTTGAAATCAGCATTCGAAACAGGGCATCATTATAGGAATCCGTCATACAAAGTCACTCGATAACGAACTCTACTGTAAGGTTTTGTCCGCGTTACCTCACAATATTTATACCTAAGAAAGATTTTCAACGTCATGTCCAAAACCGACGTGTAAAGGAAACCCCTTTCCGAATAAAAAGGGCCAATGGGCGCATATACTTTATTTAAATTCTTATATTTATTCCTGCACATTCGCACGCCTGTATTCTCATGCGTATGCCCATTTATACCCATGTGCCTTCGCAAGCCTGACCTTTCGCATGCATTCGTATTCCCACGTCTGAATATTCGCAAGTCTACACATTCGCAATGATACATATTCACTATCATACATATTCGCAAGCAAACATTCGCACTAGCTGGTACATACGTATGTAATGCTTCAAGTAACTATAATCTATTAATTGTCTCGTAATCATCCAATGATTTTTAAATAGATATGAACAAGTATTCGTGCAATAGTGTTTTGATTTATATATGATATGTTAACTTATCAATGACGTGTACTGTAGCTGTTAAGAAGTGACATGTTGGAGGCCTGTTATGCAATGGTTACGGATTCATTATCATGCATACACAGTCCACGAGTATATTGCAATAACACTTAGTTTAAGTGTGAAGTACTCCAGTTTTGTATTTAATCACACATAGATCACATAGTATTTTCCAAAGTCGTTATATGACTTTGATAATTTACTTTTAATTTTACCCGTTGCCATTAGATTTCTTAAAAAATGGAAAATTTCAAAGAAGTCACGCTTGAATTACCATGGGATATTGTGGATAATTGCAACGGGTTTGGATTAGATGTTGGTAAGGTGTCTCTTTGTTATTTATAATATAAATTACATTGATTACATGGAAATAATGTAACTTTTAATTTCAAACGTAGAGAAATAAGTAAGAAAATGGAAACTTAAAAATGTCAGCATAAATTCAGAGTATATTTTTATCGCAGAAATGTGATTTTAGCTAAACTACAGTTATGCTTGAGGAAGATTTTTCAAATGTAAAAATAAATCATCGAAAACCAGACATAGATTCACAGGCATATATACTGATTCACTAAAATATAATCTATTGAATCGGGGCCTGATCATACGGGAAGCTTCGTAGAGTCTAACAAACCGTGTATACAACCGTGTATATGCTAAGGCGAAACTTTAATTTCCAGCGAAGCTTTAATTTCGCTAGCGAAAGATTAATTTCGCTAGCAAAACTATACCTTCGCTTAAATTAAAGTTAAGCTGCCACATATGCAACCGTGAATAAAAAAAAACACATATATGTGCTGTTTGGTATGAGAAAAACAGCTCAAAGAGGCCTATATGTGATCACGCACTTCCCACTCGACAAGACGTCCATGGACGTTGAGCGGACGTTCTATGTTGGGCCCGTATGAAAGTTTTCCGGACGTCCTTATTCGTCGCGGACGTAGAAAATATGTTGTATCGGCGTCACGTCCGAGTCGGACGTGCGAATTACGGACGTTCTTCGGACGTCGGAAACTTGATCAGATGGTGGATATGGCTGATTCTACATACGTCCAGAAAACTTTCATATTGGCCCAAAGTAGATCGTCCTCTCAATGTCCCGTCCGATTGCGGGGTATTATGGACGACCCTTGCCGAGTGGGCTAAAATGTTATAGATTTGTACAGGTGGAAGCCATAGTTATATAGTGATATAGCGCTCGCATCGTAATCGCAAGGTCCCGGGTTCGAATCCAACCCGAGGTGGTTAATGGAGATCTTGCGTGCTCTCTGACATTACTTACAGAAATGGTATAGGTTCCACTTCTTGTACTGGAAACCTTAATTCGTCCATTAAAATTGAGTTACGGACTTTCCTTTATAAATATTATATATTTGAATGAGTGTTGATTTTCAAGGTGGGTCTGTATGCAAAATGATTTACCTTCATAAAGATGATTGGGCCACTCCAGATAAACGGACTAAGGTTAGTGTTATTCATAAACGATAAGTCCTGAGCTGTTGCAATGCCACAAATGATTTTTGTTTATTAAGATTTGTATAATAATGCGTATGTGAAGACGTCATATTTTAAAATCCAGTTAAAGTTGCGCCACCCAAGTGAACACAACAACGTTCCTCTACGTTTTACGGAATATTTTTCAAAAGCGAAATACATGTATCTTATGTTTTAAGGCGGTACAAAATACGTTTTCTGTTTCATTAGTTTAACAGCTTCCGTCATTAAATCTATCAGAAAAACACAACATAATTTACTTATAATAATTAATAAGTACATGTATAAAAATGCTAATCTGTATAATCAAAGTTAACGCAATAATACTTTTTTTCGAAATGCATCACCATTCTGTTTTCGTACGAAATATATTTGGTCGTACGATGTAAAGCCTTAATTCAATATTCTGACAATATAAAACCACTTTAAACGAATTCTAAATCGCTTATTATTTTCTTCATTTTAAGCAAACAGTTCCACACCGTTGAGTGATTCTAAAAAAAAGCGTAACACTTTCTAATATGGCAAGCAACTAATATACCTTTAACTATCCCTATCAATATCACTTTTCACCATATTGAAAATGGTAATTAATTATAATTTTAGGAGTTCCACACCGTTGTGTCGACATATCTTTTACTGAGTTCACCAAGACGTAATGGAGGTTTTTTTTATATCCCGACTATCTATAACACATAACATATTCTATTGTTTCGTATATTGCAAGGAGACAGTTCCACTCCGCTGTGTCAACATATCCCGTACTGACTTAACCAAGACTTTGTTTTTTTTTAATATTTAAATATCCCGACTATGTAAAATCACTTATCATATTTAATTATTTTGTATTTCCAGGAGACAGTTCCACTCCGTTGCATCAACATATCTCGGACCGAGTTCTCCAAGGTATTGCCCCAGTTGAAAGAACGCGTTTGTATCCGGAGACAGAATCCGGATCACAAACCGGCCATGTTTACAACTGGCGTGGGCAGTGCGCAGTTCAGCAAAGGGATCCAGGAAATGTTCAATGTCGAGTATGTTAATAAGCATGTTCATGCATATATAAAACATATATAACGATTAAATAATCAAACCAAAACATGGTTTTGTGTTGAGATCAAAATATGATTATTCTGGCCTTTTTTTGTATCTAACATTCACCCCAAAACATGGTTTTATTGTGAGGGATCAAAATATGATTATTCTGTTTTTTATAATCCAACGTTCACCTCAATATTGACTAGTTTAACATGTAAGGGAGCAGTTACATTAAATTAGCAATTCTTGTTGTCGCTAGTTATTTCAACTGTTTTTTTTTGTATGTCAACTCGCAAGAACCGATGCACCTGTCGCATCTTGCGATTAGGATAACTTAACTTGTTTTGAGTACAAACCCCCTCCCCTACTTTTTGAAAATACCAACTATATGTTGTTTAAAATACCACACTGCTTTTTTTAGAAAATTGAATAGAATATGGGGGTTGTATTTTCCTAAAGGGAGGGGGGAAGGGTGTTCGTCTCATATCATACATGTTCCCACTACTTCTTTGCAGGACCTCAAATATCTCAGAATTTAAATGTTTCTGCGCAGCTTTCAACTATATTCTGAGAAATAGCAAACGTGGAGAAATAGTGCATGCGACAAATCAGGATGTTGTCCAGGTAAAACTATCTCACATAGAAGTAACCAGGGCCCATATGCATGAAAAATCTTACATGTCTGAGTGTACTAACATTCTAAGTTCGACATTGATATCTCGGCTAATTCTTCGAATTGTTGATTGAAATATTCAGAATAGCTTGAACTCACTTAAAAAATATAGAATTAACTGTTTGATTACATAAACCTAGCCATGAATTCAGATTTAACCTACTGACTTAGAATGTAAGTGCACTCAGACACGTAAGATTTTTCATGCATATGGGCCCCGGTTCAACAGATTCAGACTCGGCTAGACGTCCACGGACGTTGAGCGTACGCCCTATTATGGCACGTATGAACGTTTTCCGGACATCTTTATTTGTCGCGGACGTAGAAAAGGCGATATATTGACGTCGCGTCAGAGTATGACGTACGAATTACGGTCATCGGACTCCGGGACGGGACGTACTGGGGAATACCTTGCCGATTGGGTTACAGTCTGTATGAGATTAGTGAAGCATAGAAGTCTAGTTCGAAATCAACATTTTGGTTATTGATTAAATATGTCTTTTACCTAAAAATTGACATTATCTACCCGTTCAACATCCTGTCTGTATAGATAACTTTATATCTACCTACAGTCTATTGTCTACATGTACATAAGACTTATATCTAAGAAAAGTAAATGGTGAATTTCATCTTGTAAAAGTGTTTTTTTTTATATAATCACATCATATTACATTTAATTACATTTGACTTCAAATCAGATAATTCAAAGCGGTTTTTCCTTATATACACTAGATGTATTTATGTGCTCAAGCTAGCCCTGCTTGTACACAACTCATCATGAGATCGTGATGACCTAAAATCAACTAATACGATGTCAGTATGAGGTCATATCAAGCTCTTCGAATTCTTGTTTTAGAAACGCATGCGCGTCGTAAGAGAACAAGCAAAAATGATGCAAGATATGACAAAAGATGCGAAAAATATGGAAAGCCCTAATTCCGATGCCATTTCGATTTCATCGCCTGTTGAAGAACCGTTTAACCCGGATGAGAAATATACAGATTATGAGAATATATTTCCTTGTTTTCTGGTCATGGTGGGATCAAGTGGAGGAATATTTCATGTAAGAAAAGTAAATAAGATATTAGTTAATTATCATATAAAAGTTACACATGAAGTATAGATGTTTATGTCAAATTAATGATGTTACTTATTTAACAAAAATTCTGGTATTAGCTTTGGAATTGCAAACCCTTCCATGGTAATTTGAAAGGCATATTCAACAAATGCTCATATCTATAATATTGAGTATTGGTTACATACAGTCGCGTGCATTTCTAACTTCTCATGGCAAACGCTAAACACTAAATGTTAAACGCACAAACGCTAAACGCTTAACGCACAAACGCTAAACGTTACACACTAGACGTTTCACGCTTTACATAAAACGCTAAACGCTTAACAATATAACCACACATATTAGTAAAGGACACCATTATGAGTGGGTATCATATTTTCTAAAATGTCCTTTTATCACACACTAAACGCTTGACGAACAAACGCTAAACGTTAAACTCTATATTCTGATCTTGCAAACCCTTACACGTTAAACGCTAATATAACGCTAAACGTAAGAGAAATCGAGAAGTTAGGACCGCGCGCCACAGTAGTTGTTTTTATTATTTGTTTTTATTGGAATGGAATACATTGAATTTTATATATTTTTAAGATAAAAGAAGATGGGACGTTTAATTTTGCAGCAGATCTCAAAAGAGCTGGACGAAAGTTTGTCGGCATTGCATCGATTCTCACCAATTCATCGGTACTAACCCCACTTGCCATGACGTCCACAGACGTTGGGAGGACGCCTTACTTTTGGCCCATATGAAATTCTTTATTCGTCGTAGACGTCGACAAAACGTTGCATCGACGTTGCGTCCGAAGCGGACGTAGGAATTACGTTCTACGGACGCTGGCATGTAAAATGACGTCCTGAAGCGTTCATAGGCGCCCAAAGTAGATCGTCTTCTCAACGTCACTTCCGAATGCAACGTACTATAAACGACTCTTACCGAGTGGGACAATTTCAATTTTATTGTCTTATCATTTTTTGTATTTAAACGAATTATATCACGTGTACATGCGGTAACATGATCCGTATATTTGATACAGTTTGAAAATCGTATTAGACGATTTTACAGTAATTGTAACAGGTCTTTAAAACATCATGAAATACTACTGTAGTGCTGTATACAAATTATAAGAACGCAAGTTAAGAACGCAAGTTAACAAAATTACCCTGGTAAGGATATTTATTTTCACATACGTGGTAGGCCCTGCTTACATAAAATGGCTAGCAGCGATTTATGTGATTACTCTGTAGTGATCTAGAGATTTCAATATTTTTCCATTCATTTTACACTGCACTGTTTGCGTTAATAATCACCACTCGCAACGCAAACCGCGCCCAGCGATGATTTCTTCCAAACAATATCATAGCATTTATTTATATATGTTTTGTAAATCGCTCCTACGTAATCACAAAATTTTGAAATCGCGAGAAACGACGGGATTTTTCTATAAATAATCTTACAAAGAAAAATGTGAAAATCGCAAGTGGCGACTAGCATCGCTTATTGTATGTAAGCAGGTTCTAATTATGAATGTTATGATTATCAAATCGTTCCTGCTTTCCAGTCTTTTGACGAAATCATGCAAAAAGCGGAACGCGGTAATATGCGACAAATTCACGAATATATCAGTGACCTTTCAAAAAATATTGACGCGACCGAACAAAACTTTTATGCGGAAATAGCGAAAAATGAGGACAATGCGGAAATAGATGAAGTTCCGATGTTCTATTTCGGAAAAACTGTTTTCAAGAAGAGAGGTAACGTTTCAACATCATGTTAGGGCGTTTATACATTCGCGTTTTAAAACTTTTTTCCAACTTTTTTCGTGAAAAGTTATGTATTCCTTATTTGGAAGCACGGAAAGCTGCGTTTTCAAACCAGCGTACTTTTTAAAACTTTCTCATAAGGAATGCCTTGACGTGCATAAAAAGCCATTTAAAACGCATATATGTAACCACGCTCTTAAGGCCTTAGGGCCTGGCCACATTGGAAGCGTTTACTTGCTTTTATTTCCTAACAAAGCTGTCTTCCAATGTATTCCTTATTGGAAACTAAAAAAGCGAGTTAAAGCTACCTAACAGCTCGTTGTTTCGGTTTCCCATAAGGAATACATTGGAAAATAAGCTTTGTTAGGAAATAAAAGCAAGTAAAAGCTTCCAATGTGGCCAAGCCCTTAGTACCTAAACCCCTGATCTTCCTTCGGCCGCGGTTACATTGAAGAATAAGAAGTGCTTTTATTCAGGTGACCTATTTTTGGTCTTATGTTTTATAGCGCGATTGCCGTGAAAAATCCACAATGTAATGACCTTTCTCTCAAAAAAGCTTATTTACCTCCGTGAAACTGCGGTCTTATAGTTTAGGGTTAAGTTTTAAAATTTAACGGTTTGAAAGATTAGGTTTAACGTTAATTGTTTAACGTTAAACCTTTTGAGTTTATCGTTTACTGATTAATGGTGCGACCAGCGGGCCTAAGCGCCTGCGTCTGCGGAATTTAAATCGGTATGAAACATAGTAATCCCAGCGGTATTAATACCGCATAGATTTATATATTTTATACCAATTCAAATTCCGCAGACGCAGACACCTGGATCCGCTGGTCGCACCATAAGGTGGGTATATGTTCAAATGAGTTTTTGATTTGTTAGAAACGCGTTCGACTGTAGATAATATATTTTCATTTTGTATAATGTACATTTTACTATCATACTTTTATTATGGTCCTTTATTAGATGAATATAGTGATGAGGATCTAGCTAAGAGTTTCCTATATACGACAATCGACGACCTGGTTCAAACGTCGCATACGACCGCACGATTATTTCCAAAGGTAAACATATTTCATATTATAACTGAGAGACCTTTTATTTTATGTGTAAATTTTGAATACAGAATGGTTTATTGAAGTTTTGATAAGTATTCAATTAAATGTTTTTGCTTAATACCTCGCACCAGTTTATCTTTTTGTTCATGTAAAAGTCGCGTTGATATAGTTATATTAGCGCGTGAACACTGTTTTTGTGTGATAAGGTTGATGTGTGTAAGCTGGGATATCCGTTCCGCATTCTATTGAGAGCTAATATTTGCACAGAATTGACTCATATGATGTCGGCATGAGTTCATAATGAGTTTATGTAAACTTTGCCTTTTATTCATGTTTAGCATATTTTCTGGTGTGGCGGCTTTCCCAATTACCCTGATTGCGCGCTCATATAAACCTTAAATGAGGTCATATTAGATCAGCATGAATTCATAATGATTTTTTTGTAATACCTCATATAAGGTTAGGCACATCTTCTGGTGTGGCGGCTTCCCCAATAATACTTTGATCCGAGACATGATCACAGAAAGTTGGTTGGAAAGAGATGGGACATCAATGCAGTTGTTTAAACAGGTAGACTCTTCCCCGGTTGCACTAAACCTTATCATGAGCTCATGCTGATCTAAAGTGCCCTCATATGATGTCAGCATGAGATCACGGTGAGGTTTGTGAGAGCTGGGTATTTCTTACAAATAGTATGGCCAACATCCATCAGAATTACAAATTTTACCACGTGAGAAGTGCATTTACAATTCATCTATAAAGTATTATTCATTAACTGCAATAATCAAGTCCTTAATATAACCTTGCTTGCACAAACCTTTTTTTTTATTATTATTTTTTTAATATTTGATATTATACAACAGTGGACACATGTACAATGATGCATAATTATTGAAATACACAAATACATGTAACATCAAACA
>LQRL01136158.1:0-15585 GCA_001703475.1 Hydroides elegans | reverse complement strand
ATCACACATATCAATATGCCAGTCATTTTCTCTGTAGAGGGTCGGTAGTCTACTTTTCAAATCTATTGCAAGGTGTTAAAGTATCTCGGTATATGTACTTGCAAACATTCGAATCATCACAAAATAATACAAACAAGTGGAATACACTGTAAATTTTATATTTAGCTAGCTAGATAACAATTATGGCACAAATATATCTGAAAGTTAGGCCTTTAATCATACAACTTTAGCTAAATGCCATGATATTATATATATTGTCATAAACTGAAGTTAAGCTTTTGGACAACAAATATTTTTTTCTTATCAATCAAACTAATTCAAGAATAATAAACCGTTATATGTACTTTGTGGTACTCAACATGATTATAAACGAAAAAAAAAAATTCGAATAGAAAATGCAACATTTGCAAATGATACCCGACTTAATCCTACTAGCCCCCAGGATTACATTTTCAGCCTTAGATTGACTATAGTCCATAGGTCTGAAACGCGAAAATTTCCTAATCTTAGACTAATCCCCGGATTACAGCCAATCTTAGATTAATCGCGAACTCTGAAACTGGGCAATATTCATATTTGTTTATATAATGCTATACATGTGTATGTTAAAAACTGCTATATTTATTATTGTATAGATGTTTGCTGAATCAAACGATATACAAGCAAAAGCCTGAGAATACTTGGTGTAAATAGATGGGTGTTATAGATGTTAAATTATTATAAATGTGCATACATGTATCTATTGATGTTTAACATATCTGTATTCGAGATTCCAACCTATTGATACATGCAATCATGGGGAACGTTGTTTCGTAATATCGGAAGCTTGTAGTTGAAACTTACTTTAATAAGTCGGAAAACAAATTTAAAATAAAAACATTAATTGACGTTGAGCAAGATAAACTAAACAGCAGTTTGATTGTTGTTTCATTTTCTCATATCGCAAAAAAATAGTTCATGCGGAAAAAAGTTTTTATGTTATGAATATTTATTAAATCAAATCGAGCTGTTCGAAACTATTACCTTTTGATACGTATGTAAATGAAAAGCAAAACGTTTTCAAAGTAGGCGCTTCTGGATAAAGTACTCGGTTTGCATTCAATTACAGTATAGACAGAACTAGTCTTAAATAAAGCAGCAAATATCCTAATTTACCGGTGAAAAAAAAATGAAGTTGAAGACTTATTATAAAATTCCAGTTATTGACACAATATATATACGGATCACACATATGATTTATATTATCTAAACGTTTACACATGTATACTTAGTAACGAAACTGGTTAATATTCTTGTAATATCGATATGAATGGTAAAAATGAATAATATATTCAAGTAATACTACTAGGATTCAATTTGAGAAATCTATAATATTTCAAGTAATATCATTAGGATTCAATTTGGGAAATTTCTAGTCAAAAATCTTTTATCCAATTTTTTTCTACACAATTATTGTTGGCCAATTGTACAATTACTTATGATAATTAGTACAATAATATTATAGACTTCAATGGCATAATGTAAAGGGGTATTTGTATATTTATATGGCGTGTTGTATATATTTGTTATATGTTTAGCCAGTTGTATTCAACCTAGATAAAATAAAGAAATTAGATCAAATAATTTTGTTTTCATTCAATCAAATAGGTGATTAATAGAAGTTGGAGAAGCTCTAAATCGTGTTCAGATTCCCGAGGGTGGTAGCTTTTTATAGAGCATATCACCATGTTTGTTTGGTCCTCCTTTAAAGGCCTTAATAATGTATAAACCGTAAAATCTCATGTTTCAAAATTTTAGCTAGATTCATCCTTAAATTTGGTCCGATTCGGTCGATTCAAAATTTCAAGGTTGTACAGTCAATGTATGACAGACAAAAATACTGACAAACGAACTGACGGACATCCTAAATATAGATACCCAAATAAGGATAAAGGCCTTAATGCACGCCTTTTCACAACTCGTACTCTTTAATATCGTCATAAAAACACATACATCTTAATTCATGCTGCTATTTGATTGATAAATCAATACTATTACTTTTTATTAAACAATCAAATCGTTGCTTAATGAACTGATACAACTCATACTCCTCTGGGATTCGACTCATCATGATTTCTCTCACCGTATCCGATGCAACCGTCTTATTTGATTGAGTTCTGGTTTCCTTCAGTTTAGATTTAAATCCTTGAAACGTATCATATATATTGTGAAAGAAATTCGGATGCAGCAACTCCAAAGCCATAAAGAACTCATCCAGTTTATCCATGTATCCAACAACACTGTAATGGCGCATTATGTTCAATTTTGCCCTTTGAAGACTCTGCAACCCTGGCTGCGAGCAAAATGCCTCTTGTCCACAGAAAAATGGCACCATTGAGGCAATATTCTTACTCGCAAAACACTCATCGTCATATGACGTCACACACGTGTCATACGTCATCGATCGCCTTTCATCGCTCATATTCCGGGGATGAGCGAATCGAATGAAGTTATACCACGACACTAAACGATCTACGGGGTCGCGTACGAGATTTATATAGATCGGCTGCTGATATCCAAATTTGGTGAAATTCACGAACCATATATGACCAATGATGACGATTTTCTCATTTTCGTCTGCATTTTCAAGATGACTGAATACGCGGCGTTTTAGTTCCGCTTCCGGTGGGTTCATTCCACTTCCGCTGATATCAGGGCGACCGGAAGCGCCGGCGTAACGGAAGTTGTTTTTGTCCGCCATCTTGTCAAACATTATTCGAGTGATGCCACTTCCGGTTTTGGGAATGCGATTGAAGAAGAGCTTTGTTGTGTTTTGGTATATATTGGGTTGGGTTGATTTGTTGATGTCGTCATCACACACGTTTTGTTGTGCCTAGAAACAAGATAAAAATGTGAATCACTCATCTTTAAACATAATGCCTAAATATAAATATATTTTGGTCTTCTTCCGGTTTATTTAACATTTAATGAAGCCAAATTCAAATGTATTACTAAACTATTTGTCAAATGGCACATTATAATTACATAATTTTCAGAGTCATATATTCATATAATAAAGCCAACTCCAGGTAATTTTTCAATCTAATGTAAACTCACCAATTGATGTTTTATCGTGTTTTCTCTGATTTCTTTTCCATTTTCTGTTCTTCCTGGTCCATTTCCGTTAAGCATCCGTCCAATCAAAATCAACAAAATAATCACAACTATGAAACTACCAATTTTTACCAAAGTTTGGCGCGTTTGCCTATGCATTTTCTTATGAAACTTTAATATCCAATACTCTCTCAAGATCAAATGATAGCACAATTAAGCTCAATAAAATTATCATAAAGCTAAATTGCATGTCTTACAGCATATCGATGTTAAAAAGACGATTTAATGAGAGATATCGGTTAAAATTGATCGAATATAGTGTCATTAAAAGAAATGATTAATTCAACTGATATAGATCAGTAAGCATGTTTTCTTGTTTAATTGATCTTTCGCTAATTTTCCAATTCATTTTTTTTTATTCGAACCGCTTACAAGATTGTGTTTCGATCGAACTATTTTTTTATCATTTAACTCTTTTGCATCGGTTCGGTTCTGTAGTTGAATATTTTTGGTTCCAGTAAACTTATGAAAATGTACTAAAAGAAACATTAATGTTTTTATATGACTACATTTTTATGCCGTAGGTCTTATTTTTTGGATAAATATGTGGAAATGAGTAGGGCTAGTTAAAGAAGAAACGATTAGTACCCAATAGCATCTAGGAAACCTTTATGAATATTATTCTTAAAAAGGAAGACAATAAAAAAACGAGATTCTGGGGGTTTTACGGTACCTTGCGGTTTTTACGAGTCGGGTGATTTTTCAGGCACAGTAGAAGTCGTACAATGTAGAGTCTATACAGGGTTGTTAATGTGTCCGTGTGGTTCTTCACATTCATTTTTTTTAAAGTGCGCTTTAGATTGACCTTTTTACATATATAAATGGTAAAACCTTATTTAATAACCCTGTCATATATTTTGACAGTTCCCTTAAATCATTTGATCAGTCTAAACATCCATCCGATATACAAATCTAGGATCATAAGGTTTTTTAAAAACAAAACTGATTTTTCCCACTCATTCATCACCTGCAAAGAATAAAGCCATGAACATGATGAAATTGCTTAGCCTACGTATAAGAGCGCGAAATGTAATGTTGCAATAACACACAAGCCGTCAGATGGCGATAGAATGCCGATGAGTAAAATGCACCCATGCAGGGTATTTATCATATTGGTATCTAGATGTCGCTTCATTTACCTTCATTATGTGTTTGGGTTATTTAAACACTTCCTTCAAATATAGTATTTTGTTGTCAAAAATATATTATAAAAGATAATTCTTACAAACCGACCTTTGATATCATTGCATTAAGCTTATTTTATCTGAACATATCTGTACTATTCTATGGTATAGTACAGGTTTATGTGCGTTACATTGGCGATCAAATTAGATACAATACAGCGAAAAACGTTATTATTCCCTAGCTCTTATCAAACTCGAAAACGTGAAATCCTGACAAAAATCAACAATAGAAAAACATTTCATAAAAAAGAAGTGCAAAACGTCATGATATAGTGCGGCGGCGCTGAAGTAGTGTACACCTCTCGACCTTATCACCAAATGTATTCGTTCGCACGTTTTCTCTTTGATATCAAACAAGAGCGAGACCCCTGGTAGCGCCAGCGGCTCGTTATAGAACGATTTATAGAGACATTTTCGCTTCACTTTTTTGGGCTCATTGTCAATTGCCTTTTTTGTCACTGGCGTCACAAAGCTAAATCAGGAATGTATGGAACCAACTTTGATATGAGTCGGCAAAAAAACAGATTGAAATGTTGGGTGATGGCATTTTTTGGATGTTTGAACGTGCGATATTTAGCACCAGAAACAAGCAATTTTTATATAGATATTGCTGTTTTTTTATATTTAGCCGCACACGTTGATTTAATTTATATGAATTGATGATTTTTTATCGCAAATATTTATGCGTAAACATGTCAATACCTTAAAGATATACCATATTATAATAAACTATTTTTACATAATATGCATGTAAATAAAATAGAGTAGGCTATATGCTTTTTGCCGGTTGGATGGTGTAACTTGTGTGAGTATTTGATGCTTTCAGATACATTTCCTCATTATCTCAATAATTAGCACTTAGTATTATAGATAATACTGTAACTTAATTGCGTATAATGCGTTAAGTTAACAGCTGAGGGAAAACTATATAAATTCTTTTTATATAGACGAGAGAGCTATTGGCTAAGTCAGTGACAACAGCGGTGCAATATACAACCAAAGAAAATAGGTTTCATTCACATTTCAGCGACTGAACCTGCTTTGCGAAATTCACCAAAATAGCAAATTCAAACCACATAATTATATCTTGGCAATAGACAAAGGCTTACCGCTCACATAATAATTTCACAGCACCACCACGCAATTTCGATTGTTTGATTAGACGTTCGTTGGGCCACGTGACCAACACAAGCGCCACCTACCGAGTGGATGACGCATGTCACGTGATTGAATGTGATTGAACACGTGACGTTGATTAAAACGTTAACCACGTGTTCGTGTTTTGCGTTAACACTTTGACCCCTCGCTTTGTAGGAATTCAATTTGGAGTCGCCCGTTTTCATAAAGAGTGTCAACTTGGGTAGTTGCTGAGTTGAAATGAAGTGAATACTTGTTGCTAATTAAACGAGTGGGTCGGGCAACGAATTTGAGTTAGCCTTTTATGGCTTAATCAATTTAATTTTAGTTTTTGTTTTAGTTAAGTAGGTTTTCTTTGATAAAGGCAAGACATTGAGAAATCATTTATCTGTAATAAATTCGCTGATGACATTTTGAACTTGATTCCAAAATGTACATAACCAATTCAATTGTCGTGGAAAAGAAATCGAAAGAACCATCGTGTCCTTATATATATCGACGTCATGCAAATATATAACCATAGTTTTCCTTTAACATTATTATCCAGATAAAAATGCCACGCCCAATGAGACAAGGGACGAGCTGTCAAATGCTAAGATAAGACCCCGCGGGTTCTCAATACATACATTTGCATTTTGAGTGCCGTTAAATAAAGCGTTACGCACGGGTCAGACCGCCAGCACAGCTATGAACAAAAGACAATGTTTAATTTCATATAACCAATCTACCAATGTAAAATTGTTCGTACATGAGACAATAAAAATATAAGTGAGACTATATAAAATTGTACAAAAATCAATGTCAAAGATTATGTTTGCAAACGATGTTCATTTTATAATTTTATGTTTATAGTCTACATTTTCGTATAGATTCAGTCAAAGTAGGCTACGTACGATACGTTTCAGAAAACGGGTAAGCACAGCAGCTATAAAGGTTTGTCTCTTTTTAAGCGTTTTGGCAACAAAACATAATCCTAAATTCGTTCAAGACTTAGAATTACACAATTACAAACGCAATATAGCTGATATTAACCAATTTTATATAGGGCCTACAGGGAGGGTCTAATTGAATAAATTTTATACATAATGTGTTACATTAATAGCATTTTTGGGGTTTAAAAACTCCTGCAATATTCACACAAATTACATAAAATGACTCTGGGAAACATATCATAAGATAAGTATTAAAGGTCACCAAATAGATATCAGTTTCCTTAGAACCCAGGGCCTCTGGCCACCCAACGTCCTTATGACAAAAACACAAAACTGTTCAACGTGTCAAAGTAAATACGAAATTGGCACTCCCCTACCCGCGTTATCAGTAGGAGCAAAATCAACATTTCATTTGAAATGCAAATCAGACTCTAATTCTAAAATAACAAACTCACGTGTAACTTCTTTTGAAATGACTACAGTGGTGAGAAATAAAGTGAAATTTTAAAAGAATATGTTTCGTAACATATAATTTTGAAAATGTTTTGTGGTTAAGATGGGGGTGATAAAGGAAGGGCACTCCACGACACATTTTTCAAAAAGTTGTTAAATCACCTTTATACAATATTACAATTACGAACAACAACAAAATACTGCTTTTTGAACATTAATATTTTGCAAAAAGGTGTTCATTTTTTCCAAGCCAGCTCGGCGTTTTTTCCTTTTCTAGCCAGCTTGGAGCAGAAAGGGAACACCTTTTGAGAAATTTGAAATGTTGAATATAATTAACTTAACTATAATATAGTGCAAATAACAGTTAATTAGACAATTGCAAGCAAGTTTTAACCATTTTGAACTAATTATTCTCCCTAATTATTACGAAAATTAGGAAAATATCGAAAAAGGTGTTCCTCAAACTGCTAAAATCTCCAAGCTAGAACGGATTTTCTCCAAATCTCCAAGCCAGCTGGAATTTGGTGGGGAACACCTTTTTGGGGGAACAGCTCGTGAGGTGCTCTTCATAAAGGTCTGCAGCGATATAACTTATGTTGCAATAAGATTCTAAAGTTAATCCACAGGGTAATTTGTAAATAAACATTGCACAGCTTTCTATGATAAAATGAAAAAAAAGGTTCTTAAATGTATCTTTCTATTTAAAAATGGAATGCATTACGATTTTATTAACAAAACAGTTATTTTTATCATTAAATGAGTATGCTATTGTTTTAATCTTCCAAAATATTCGTTTCACAGTTCCGCTTAAAGAAAATGTCAATACATTTCTACATATTTTTACTTTAATTAACCCCAGACAATGATATTTCATTAAAAGTCAGCAATTTTCGCATTATAGTGTCAACGCGTTTGTCAAAAACGTATAATCATTGTTTTGACTCGCAGTGACCGCTTAAGGGAATTCCCTGCTCCCTCGTCGCTTCATATTCGATGAAATACGGGATTATCCCCTCAAAAGCTGAGAATAGCAACGAATATGAGTTCTCTTTCAGCAAAATAAATTGCGAAATGATGTGGTCAACTGGTTTTGTAAAACTGTATATGATGAGTTGTGTGTTCCTCTGGGAATATGTTATTTGTGTGCAAAAATGACACGGAAGTGTAAAATATGCGGTTGTGATGAAGGTTTTAGTTACTTTCTATAAATGACATATATGATTTTTGTATGATTATGTTGCTGGATTAATGCTTTATTTAGTTCATGTGACATGATTATGCTTTACAATAAATAGCCTATGATAAATTTTAATATAAAATAGACACACGCACAAATCGAATATCATGGACATTCTACATCGACATGCATTACACTTTTCTTAATTTTCAATAATTTTACATGCGTATTACAGCGTTTCTCATTTCAGTATATTTTCGGAATTTTTGCCACATCACAAAAAATACAGAAGAATAGTTAAGCAATTTATTCGCATAATGCCGTTTTCCCCTTGAGATGATAGCGCTATCTCTCCACCGCTACCCGAGGGCAAAGCTTGACGAATTAAACCCCAATCAACGAAACGTTTATAAACGTCGAAAAAACATATCATATATAAGTTGGGAGCTGTGCATACAGCACAATTCCACTTAAGAATTCTGATAAACAAACAAATATATCTTTATAGTATTGCTATCTATTGTCTAATTTCATAGCATATTTTCATCAAATATTTATCCACAAAATCATTTTTCCTCTATAACCGTCGCGAATAAAACTATTGCCATAAAGGAAGCGTCGACCTTTGCAATCCAAAGTTTTGACGGACGATTCAAAGGTTTTCTCGATACGTCTATATTAATGGTAAGAATGTTTTTGGACGTCGAATCTACACGTAATTGCGACCATACCTCAGCATATCCTTGCCACGTATGAAACGTCGACTTTTGAACCCTTTTTGTGTAACACATCATCCCGCGAGCGCATAACATTGTGTGTTCCCCACACCCGAACCCTATAGCAACAGCTATCATGAAATCAAAAGTGAATTTATTTAAGATAAAAATCGCCATGATTATTGTAACAGCCCCACTTTCAAGTTGGATATGGTTACGGTACCTTGAGGGAGAAACTTGGGCTAAACGTATTTTAATCGGCACATTGAACTGAGGGATGAAGGCGTGAAAATGCTATTTAGATACATTATTGATGTTATATTATTGGGCAGAGATGTGTATAATGTGTTTAAATCGCTTTGGAGATAACACAAACTTTGCTTTCATTTGGTCCTTTGTCGCTTTTAACTTTTGGTAACATGAACCCACTTTGACTTTGGGACAAGTGCCTATATCGCATGATTCTTTTAGTTTACATCTTAATTTATTTTGTTGAACTTGAATCTTGTTGGGAAAACACCGCCTTTACAAAGGAATTATAAAACGCACGATATGTTCAAAGATCAAAAATCAAAGATTCGTTTTATATATTTTTACATCATATTTTGTATTTGACGTACACACATTCAATAAAATTGATGTTTACTTTGACTATAATATAATCTTTCATATTTTTATTCCGACGCAAAAACTGTAACATATCGATGTCGAATAATTTGTTATCCCATCTGATTTATGTCAGAAACAAAAATTGGAAAAGGCAGAGAAAGATAAATAGCCATTGTCTTACCAGACTATTTATATTCCCCGATACAACCCTTCCCCGATCGAAAATATGGCAAGGGAAAAACCTGTCTTTTCCATAAATCTATTTTGTGCCGATCGGGGATGTGAACGTAGTTGGCGAACAACAAATCATTCTTCTTTGATAGTATGTTTAGGGGAACAGTCTATTCCTTTTTAGCGTCACATAATTATGCATTTTGACATTTGAACTGTAATTCATTAAGTTAATCATTGGCTTGTGTTTCATAATTGCAAGTTATTACGTTGTACGTACATATAACGACACACACGTTTTGAAATTGTATGACAATAAATCGACCCATAGTTAGCCGTGAAATATTGGATAACGTCACAAATCGTTTTTGTGACAAATTATCTTTATGCGGTTGGTGAAAAATGAAAACGCCTCAAGAATGAAAACAATATCTATAAAATCGATGTTAAAGAAATTGAAAAATTAATATAGCGTCTCCAGCGACATCATATTAATGACAAATAGATAGGTGGCACTAAAATATTTTATGTTTCTAAATTCGTATATCTTAGAAGCTACATTTGTTTTGTAGTTAACACATATAAAACCAAAATATTGAAAAAATAATTCTACTCATACAGTTTAAATATATAATATTGACATAAACTGTAAGATTTTATAAAACTGTATTCCATATAAGGCTTAGTGAAGGGAATATAGCTACTAAATGTATATTATTTTGTTGATCATACTTTACTTACAATACAATTATTGCTAATATACAATAACTAGAATCGCAGCTTCTATAATTATCAATGGTATTCCTGGGAGCTGTGAATTGATGTTTTATTCAAATCGAAAATAGTTTATTTGATATCAAATAATAAAATGATTTCTCGAATATCAACAATTAATTGCCTTTTTATTGCCTGCATAACCTTTTGACATGAATAAATGCTTTCATTGAGAATATCACATAATCAAATCACACAACTATGCGTAAATATGAAGTAAAAAGACGATTGAATCACAGAACTATGCGCTAGATGTAAAGTTAAGGACCTATTTTTTTATTAGCGTGCGGACCCACAAGCCATTTAGCAGCCATGGCGATCGCGGAGTAATACATCAGAGTGACGTGTGGTAATGACGTACACGCCTCATGTAATCCCTACAGAGGAGAAGGAGGAGGCACTATATCTGGTTGCTATGGCGACGGAGCAAAAGCAATTTACGGGAGCAGCAAGAGGCCATGGGTACATGTATGTGGATGGGAGATCGGTGATATGTCCCAGGTTAAATAAGTATATTTGGTGGAATCGCACTTCAAACTATGATATTTTGCGTGAATTATATTTTCTACATGCACGAAAGAAATACATACCCGATTATTTGCAAAATGCATGCAATCTCGAAAATTGGCCCGACATGTTGGTGTATGATTCTCCGTTTATTTGATATTTTGTCGTTCATGTAACCGTTGGTATATTTAAAATATTTCAATGCGCAAAATGAAGCAAAAAGCTATTTAAAGATGATACATGCTATTCAAATTTTGAAAGATTAGAGAGAATCAATATCGCGAAAGACTGTTGCGAATTATTTTTGTTTTCATCTCGAAAATGAATTTTGAAAATTGCATATTTTCTGTCATCTATTTATGGATTGAGCGGGCATAAATGTCTTAAAAATCATATTGTATAAACGAAACAAGCATGTCATTTGTATTTTTGTTCTTGTCTCTATCTTTCTATTTTTGTTAGACGGAACCGAGGCAGAAAATAGTTCTACAACTTATTCTATAATTTAACTGCTATTTACACAATTAAGCCACGTAAACGCAATGTGAAATTACCTCTTTCAATATTGTAGTGGTTTTTGTTTTACTTATTAACCACTAGAGTATCACTTTTCGCTGTGTGAAACCCAAAGCGCTAACCCTTAAAGGGGATAAAATACAATATCTTTTGTCTTAATGTTATTATTTTATTTGGTGAATACGGCTAAGACTCTTTCCTGTTGACACCTGTGAAATACAAGAAATGATTTTCTTAAGCAGTAAAATATTATTCTAATTTAGCAAACTCATAAAGACAACTTAGGGGCCGAATCACAAGAGAGACTATGGTGGTGTCTATTCATTTGTGTAGCCGCGTTGTTTTTCTACCTTTCCTTGTCAAAACCGAGCTAATCGGTGCTACATCATTTGCCAGTGACAAGTCTTTAAGAGCCCTCTTGTTCTCTCAAGCTTCTCGAATGTATACAAACAGCAAAACCATATATTGATATAAGTAATAACTATAATGCCTTATCAAAGACGCAATGAGGTAGCAACCATATAATGTTCCATAACAACCACAGAGTAACTAAGTGCCATTCTCCTGAAGCAGCCACTTTGAAAATATGTTTTCAACGAAAATATAAATACAACCTTTACCCGCCTTCTATATAAAAAACGATATATTTTTCAACCAGAGACTTCTGAAGGCGGCTTTATTGACTGTAAATGAACATCGTTGGTAACCACGTTACCACAATGAAACAGTGTCATATGATTTGGACTGTGTGTGAAGCACAGTGCACACATGTCTGTCTGTCCGTTTGGCTGGTTATTGAATGGCGCTGATGATGGCGGAAATGGCTGTCTCCTGGAAATCAGAATGAGTATCTTGAATATGTTTATATTGTGATTTATAAGTCAATGTTGATAAACTATATCAAGGAATTACCCGTTTCATGAATACAATCATACACATGCAAGACGAATAATTTATATTTGCAAGTGGCATAATAAAATGTATCTCTATCTTATTTGAAACTTAAATTATGTTCAATTCGATTCTCATGACTATCTCAAAGGTATAAGAAGTCGGCGGATCAAGGTATCGTCAGGAATCATAATTAGCGGATGACAGGATCAAAAGTAGATGTAAAAGTGGTGTTATTTTCTAATTTCTACTACAATGATTTTCAATTACATAAAAGTCATACATGTAAGTCTTCCATGCTATATGAAATACCGTATATATCATCCGATAATTCTCATCATCATTATTCTTTTCATTTCTTTTTAGCAGTTAGTTGTCTAATTGATTACAACATAGTTTCTTAGATCGAAATGAAGTTAATAATAATATTCTGTCAATCTGTAGCATTTTATATTTTGTAAAGTAATGTGGCGCCGCTCCATGAATATCAAAAATACTATCCAGATAATAAAAACATGCTGAATCAACTTATTCATAAGGCAGGACTGCGTTTTGTGGTTATATCCACAAAGACGATGATTTACCCTTTCACCCCAAGTAATTATGAGGGTGTGACACTTTGCACATCGGTAAATAAGTTCATCATAATTATATTTCTGATTCTTAAATTTAAACGTTATAATTGGTCTTGTTATCAATTTTGTTTTTCATAATATTTAAATTTCGTTTTCAATATAGGGCCTACAGTGTTTCGTGACAATTAATTTTCTGATTAGGTATTCACATAAAACATAGCAGTGGTGATAGTCAATAAAAAGATATACATGCAATTCAACATTTTTTAGGGAATGCAACTGATGCACAATGGATAATAAGCACAATAAAGTGTCTTCAAAACTTATCTTTATTTTATTCATAGATCTACAAAAAAGGTCATTACATTTATATTAACAACCATTAGTTATCCGTTAGATATAGCATAGACCTACGACCGGAAACTGCAATAGGATTTAACTGCATTTACTCTTATGTGTTTGCTACACTGAATTCTTTAAAATTTTACATGAGCTTACCAGTTTATAAGTTTAAAATTTGAATAAAAGAAAGCCAAATGTTTTTTTTTCAATTTCTACCTTGGCAAGTATATTTCCTCAAACATATTAATAGATAGATCGGCACATCGAATCCAAAATGTCATTCCCTTTTTTACTTAATCTTCGCGCCTTTCTTTCTTTATGGTGCGATTTCATGTCACACTTTCATTAAGCATTGAGCCGTTTAGGGACGTTTTCCTGTAATGGCTCTAAAGGGTTTGTTTTCCCTGCTTTTTATTGCGTCGCTTTGATATTAGTCCGCACGGGTGTTGCAGGGTGTTCGTGATTCGCCCTTCATTACACCTTGTGTCTCAAATTGATGAGGAAAAGGCGCATAATGAGGCATACACGTTTATTAATTTCATGTGTCGAATTACATAATATACCCAGCCAGCAATATGCATTGATTTCAAAACTATCCTAAGATAAATCTGTCATATTCTGTATTAGAAATTGTTGCTGAAATAAATACTAACTTATACCGAAAAGATAGTTAACCAGTTTTATCAGTCACCATGTACCAAATTATGAGGTCAACTCAATGTATAAGGTCCATGTTCGCGGGGTTATGAATTTTTATCTTGTATATATATTTTTTTCCAAAACGTAAAGAGCCTGCTAGTTATTATCACACTATTGCTTTTATCTAGCTTATCATAACTATATATAATCAAGTAATTCGAAAACGAGAAACCATAATTATAATTAAAAAAATGAAAATTGGACCCAACCATATTTAAAGCACATTCCTATCTCACACGCTTATTTCGATTACCAACAACGATTCCCAAAATAGATGAAACATCTCTTATCCCGAAAAACCCAATTTTCTGGGGACACACCTCCCGAACTTTGATCAGCGACACTTAAGTGTCTTTGGCACGCAAAGAGCCCATAGGTGAGCTCACAATGCATGTAACAGGCCGCGGTGTTATCATATAACCGCTATACATGTATAATGCAAAACGATTTTCACGCGAGCGGGCGGGTATCGGGGGTATAAAGCCAATTAAATTTAGAGATTCTAGTTCCTTATAAAACACACTCTTTGACCTCAACGCTTTGTGCCCCAAATGAACCCTCTCGTCACTATCTTTAAGGAAAATATAATTTCGGTGACTGTAACAAATGTGGAAAATCGATTTTCCTTTTCAAAATGTTATAACCGCGGCATAACCTTTGCTATTCAATTTTACACATATAACGGTCACGCACATCATTAAAAGGCAGTTACACTCTGTTTAAATAACTACCCAATGAAGACTCCTTTTCTATTTAAAAATCAAAGAATCAATTATCACATTTCGGCCCAAACCCAATTTCTCATCCTCTAATTTCGCCCTCCCGCTCCGCCCTGAAATGGACATAAGGGCAATCACGTTAATAGTTTTGGCTTTATAAGAGTTTTTCTCAATTATCCACTTGTCATGCTAGCCACAAGTTAACAGTTAGACTTAGTATTTCACACTTTTTCCCAGGATAAGAGACGCCCCAACTTTGCTATGTAGTCTTCTTGAAAAGGATGAAACTAATTTGGAGTTGAATTTGCTAGTCTATGATTTTCTACTTTTCTGCTTTTCTAGACTTCACTTGAGGGTATATTTCTTTCTCTATGAACAACTTATATTTTAATGATTTTGATTATACAACTAAAG
Organism: Hydroides elegans; assembly: GCA_001703475.1. Classification (NCBI taxonomy): domain Eukaryota; kingdom Metazoa; phylum Annelida; class Polychaeta; order Sabellida; family Serpulidae; genus Hydroides; species Hydroides elegans. Next base: position 616 of record LQRL01136158.1, on the reverse strand, counting down.
CTTTAATGATGAGCAAACTTGATTATTTGTAATACATATTTCTTATGAATAAACCATTTGTCGACTTAAATAGCACCAATACTAAGCTCAAACCTCACAAAGGCATATATAAAACCCATATACACTGTGGCTATAGTGCTACTGTGAAAACAGAGTTTTACCTACCCATGCGACGGAGTTTTGGCTACTCGTTACCCAGTTCTGTCTACTCGTTACCGAGTTTTACTGAGTAATCAAAACAAACGGAGATGAATTTAATGTTAAGGCTTAAATTAGAGTTATAACAGGCCAATGGAGATAAATCATGATAATTATGTATATGTAAATAATGTAAATGTGTGGATATATATTATTTAAACTTTTGAAGCCTGTAAAAATCATGTAAATTTGACTTTTATGGGTGATTAAGAAATGTTCTTTAATTGATGTTATAAGATTTCTTTTGGGTCAGTAAACTTTAAACAGTGAAAATATGGCATGTAATACGATATTCTGACATATTTTCGATATTTTTATAGTGCCAAAATTAAAGAAATAAAAGGTTTTAAAAAAATTTAGGCTACCCAGTTTTACAGATAGGTTACCCTTTAGTGTCGATCTTTTTGGGAGTGGTTAC
>LQRL01136157.1:0-27792 GCA_001703475.1 Hydroides elegans | reverse complement strand
GAATGGCATCGGATCCCAAGGAACCAAATACAGAGACTTATAACGTCAATGCGGCGCCGATGTACCGCTGTAGTCAATGCCAACGGAGGACATACACGTTTTTAGCGTTTGTGACTTGGTTTTTCGATAGCACATTTTCAAATGTTTATTGTTGAATAACCGTCGGTTCGTTTATCTTCAAAATTTCACAAATTATTTGTTTTGATATCAATAGATTATGTATGAAATTGGATTAAGATACGTTGAGTACTAATAAAGTTATTGAGTATTGAACAACCGGAAATTTCTATTGTTGTCGAGTATATATTCATTTGGACTTAAACAGTGTAATGATGATTTCACATTGCTTCAATATTATGTAATAATATTAATTTCAATATTTATTAACTACACATATAATTTAGACATACATTTAAATTTAATTTACTACATTAGATCGTTATATAATTATACATAGCGACCTTTCCCAAATTGTGTTCAGGAGAAAGGGTGATGAGCAATTCAAAGTTATATATATCTTTAAATTACTGTTTGAGTAAACATAAATAAATACGTCTGCTACTTATAAACTAGAGCAATTTTAAACATTGCATAATAAAATGTAAATATATATAAACCAACTTACGGGATTGAGCAATGTCTTGTACATGGCCATCCGGTCAGCCACTTTTTCCTTCTTAACATCATCCCCCTTTCCTCCACATAATCGCGACATCAAAGGTCTCCATATTTGCAGGTGAATAAAGAGGTAATGTAGTAGGTGAAAGCTGCTCGAGATTGCTAGGATTGCCTCGAAAACGTAGCGCGTCTGGACGAAAAAGAAAGATCGGCAAAAACTGCATATATAACAATGAATAAAGCAGTTTAATTCATTATAAAACTCAAAAAGGAAAAATAAAATAGCGTTTAATGATTTATAAATATTTCATTTGAATATACTTAAGGGAAAAACAATTATACTTAAATAGAAATAAAATAAAATAGTTGTCTATATGAAATGTACATGGCTAGCCATATTTCATCACACATTTAATTGTACATACCTATTGATGTGATAGAGTAATCGACATGTATAAATATATACAGTATATCCTTAACAGTAATAATCTTACCAAACTGGTGCTGTCCTCGGGCCAAGCCAGGTGCTGGTTGCTATTCGGACGCGTCCAGGCGGCGATGCTCAAAGCAATCAAATGAATCATCAGGAAGCTCAATCTCATCTTGAGTACACCCTTGAATAATGAGAAATATTGATCCTTAAGTTTGAAAAAAAAAACTTTAAAAAAAAACACTTTTATCCAATATTCTCTATTCCTAAATGCATTATAAAACGTTTGAAAAATATCAAAGTCGTGAACGAAATAGAATTGAACATACCGTTTGGCGAATCACGATACAGTAGTCAACGATGTCGACATCGCGAAATACATGCTGTTGATCTTGACTTTAACCGTCACATATGCAACCCTGACCATTTTTTTACCCGGCTCTGAACGCGGTATGGCCAAGATACTTTTGAACATACTAAACCTTTTGAATAGTTTGAACATATCGAGTTTTGGACGTGCATGGCTCTAACCTGTCCATAATGCAGCCATTTCTTCTCCACTAACTGGGTGATAACGGTGTTATCCAGCATGGCGAAGTGCCCTTCGGATTTCCCCTCAGTGATTTGTCGCAATGCAGACTGTTTGTCTTAAAAGCAAGAACAGCAATCGAATTATTCATTTTGTCCGTTTTAACTCTTATAGATCAGGATAAACGCATTACATACCATAACTATCCAGTATTTGTTAATGTAAACACGACAACGCTTACCTTCATTTGATTGATACAAATAGTTGAATATAAGTGGTAAATGCAATAACAGCCATTTATCGATTATATTAAAATTAAATATTGAACTTATTTGAATGAAAAAGAAAAGAAAAATAAAACACACATCTTAACATCATGTAAATAATGGTAAGAACAGGACAGGACAATTCCCCCGGACAATTCCCCCCGGACAACTCTTCCCTGGACAATTTCCCCGTAGGACACTTCCCCCATGGACAATTCTCCCCGTAGGACTATTCCCCCGAAAATTAATAAATTGTCCGGGGGAATTGTCCAAGGGGGGGGGTGTCCATGGGGGAATTATCCAGAGAAATTGTCCTAGACCCTAAAAATATACTCACTCCATTCTCCGTCTCCAGCAATTGTGTCGAGTGAGTTGAGGTTGAATTTGGCACACACGATATTGCCCCAACGCCACATGGTCTGTAATGCACCAAATTGTTTGCTTTTAATTGTCAAAGAAAGGCAAAACGATGTATATGAATCATTATAGGAATAATATCCTCAGTGTCCTAACACAAATGGATATTGGCCCGAGGGATGGGGAAAGTAATCCCTAAGCCCGAAGGGCGCGGGTGTTACTTTTTCCATCAGAGGGCCAATAACCATTCGTGTTAGGACACTGAGGATTTTATTCAGTTTATTATATTAATTCAAACATTATTAGCCCGCTATTCAGATGTTTTGTGACATCGAGCATAATCACTTGACTTTATGTATAGGTTATCCGTTTTGTGAGGGCGATATGAGAATTACTAACCTGCGAGACGCAGTCGAGCAGGTGTGATTCGAAGATAGCCCTAGTCAAAACGGATAACCGGCTTATTTCCAGGTTTCTTAAGAAATTGAAGGTTGCTAATTAGCGACGGTCCGTAATTGCAATTCATAAGTCGAGCCTTTCGCTATTACATGAACAGCTGTTTGATTAAAGAATACAGTGTTTAAATAGATCAACAGAAAGGATTTCTGTCATTTTACAATAAGTGTTTAGGGTGATCACATCAATAAATGATAATTATGGGTATCTAAAGCGTCTTCGTTTTTAAGTGCTGATAAATATGCTTGGAAAAATATATGGAGTATATTAAAAAGAAATAGAGGATAGAACAATTTATAGACAATAACAAAATAAGATTGGATAAAAATTCGTCGTTGTACACGTATCATTTAAGGGTCCGGCCGCATGAATTGTTTTTTCATTAGAAACTGTTCTTTTGAAAAAAATTATTTAGGAAACCGTAAGCCGCATCTCTCTTAAATAAATAAGCGAGAAACGCTTTTTGTTTCAATTGCTTAAATGGCCTGGCCACATTGGTAGAGTTCCGGGATTTTTTTTTCTAAAAAAAACACCGTATTCAAATTTATTTCTTTTTGACCAATTTAAACTCGACTATCTTCTTAAAAAGAAGCCCTTGGTTATTTTCTGATTAAACTGACTCATAAAGAATACATAAGACATGATTTGTGGGAAACAAACTCGGAAAAGCTTTCAATGTGACCGTATACTAAGGAGGCCTTTGAAAATATGAGAAACTCAGAAACGCTTTAAATGTGTCCAGGCGCTTAGCACTTTAATTCATGTCACCGATAGTGACATATGTGTCACAAGGTACTCAATTAGTCATCCATTGTTTCTCGGGAGACAACCCTGCTTTAGTTATTTTGCCCGCTGAATCAGGGGAATTAGTTATATATTGGCACTGAAAGAACAAAGGAAAATGAGCTAACCGGTAAATAAGACCAGGTTGTTATGCCCCGGAAAACACGGTATTTAACATGCAGTCATATAATAACACCAATTGAAAAACGACAATGTGATTATATACTAAGAGTCAAAAGTACGGAATATTATTTTTGAAAAATTCTACAATTCACATTAGAAAATATTTATTTTTCAAACAAAAAGATAATGTTAGTATTGTATCTTGGTTATGCTTTCTGAAATTGTCAGATCAATCTATAATCATTTAATGTGCTTAATGAGCACGTAAACCACACAGGGGTCGAAATCAAAAGTCACACTTAAGCATATCAATGCATGCATGGCCTTTTAAACGTCTAGTTACCTCTATAACAACATGGCTCTATGGTTGCTATGCATAAATCAAACGTACAAAGTAATGATAATTTTATTTACCTTTGTGAATGATTATATCCATTAACGAAAATAAATAACAATATTAACAGCTTAACACCAAAAATTCACTTTAAAAAAAACGTATCAATAATTTATGTATGCCCTCCTGCTGCTTCAATGCAATCAGTACAGCGACATCGCATACTGGCTATCAGTCTTTCCACTGGTTGTTGGGTAATAATCTGGCCCCTTCCTCTATCCATATCACTTTGAGAATCCGAACTCAAGCGGGGGTAACCCTTCTGCCAAAAATGTCCCGCATGTGTTCGATTGGGTTCATATGCATGATACGTTGATGAAATTCTGCGACCCCAAGAGGTTTCCTATGCAGACGCTGTATGCGATTCTTTCATGAAACAGGATGACAACGCGAAGCCCCATAAAGGGTTAGTAGTGCAGATTTTTTTGGCATATCAAATAAGAACTTGCCGGAGGTATCACCTGATCTGAACCCAATTGAACACATGTGGGATATTTTGGGTAGAAGGGCTTATGTTGTTAAGCTGTTAATATTGTTATTTGTTTTCGTTAATGGATATCATAATTCACAAAGTTAAATAAAATAATCATTACTTTGTACGCTTGATTTATGCATAGCAACCATAGAGCCATGTTGTTATAGAGGTAACTAGACGTTTAAAAGGCCATGCATGCAGTGATATGCGTAAGTGTGACTTTTGATTTCGACCCCTGTGTGCTTTACGTGCTCATTAAGCATATTAAATGATTATCGATTGGTCTAAAAATTTCAGAAAGTATAACCAAGATACAATACTTACATTATCTTTTTGTTTAAAAAATGAGTATTTTCTCATGTGAATTGTAGAATTTTTCAAAAATAATATTCCATACTATTGACTCTTAGTATATATTGAAATCAATATATAAATATTCCTTGTGATTTATAACACACGTATTCTTAAACGTTTCTGGTTTACATACTGTTTTTACAAACAGAATAAAAAACTATTCAATACAAATACCTTGCTATGATGATTCACGAGAATTTCATGGAATATCTCAGCGCGACCGAGTCGACTGGCCAGCACGAGAGGATCGAATCCCGCTTTGTTGAGTAGGTAGAGATTGGGGATTTGGTCTTCGGGAACAGCGCGCATAGCGTAGTGGAACATCTCCTGATCGTGACCAATATAATGAAGTACTTTTTTAGTTGACACATGTTTAATTGTGATGGTGATTTTGAAAACGTTCTTTTAATATTATTAGAATAAATAATTTATTTCATTAAAAAAACCGTGTCTCATTTTTTTAATGTTTAAGGTGTTTTAACATATCTGAATTGTATAGCATATTCAATATGTGATATAAATCTCACAATGTCAAATGTCGATATAATGCTCAAACTCAATTAATTGTGCATTACGAAAGTAATCATAAAACGAAAAGTGCATAGCATATGCATATCATCATTTTGTAAATTAATCATTTTATATAGAATTCTCTGCTGATTGTATTAAAAAAATGTTTTTACTCAGTTAAAATAAACTTTTCACTCACAATTTTGTTGTGTATAACACACATATGCAGCACGGTATTTCCGAACATGTCTTGTTTGTCGGGATCTGCTCCATGCTTTAGGAGCAATTTGTAAATGTCCTTGAATCCGAACGAAGCAGCGAAAGAGAGTGGGTATTCGCCGTAGTAGGCATAGCCTACAAGATAAAAAACTGAGTTAGATCATAATATAACAAATCATGATACGATATTCTGGCCTTAACTCGACGTGTCATTCGTGTGAAATAGTTGCCACATGAAACCAAATGGAAGATTGTGTTGGGCTCATATAAACGTTTTCCCGACATGCATTTTCTTTTCGACGTCAGATGAACATTAGTTTTACGTGCTACACATCAAACATACTTAACCGCTCATCGTCTGGCCGAGTGTGATTAAATATGGATTAGCATTATCATATGAATGAAGCATTAAGTGTTTTACGTTTATAAAATATTACATATCTATTATATGTATTTTATGATTAAAAATCATTGCAAACCGTCGTAGCCGCAGGCGCGGATTTAGAGGGGAGCGCACCCGGCGCACGACCCCCTGTTCGCCCTTATATAAAAGACCAAAAAAAATTTGCGCCCCCCCCCGGTTCAGTCTGATAATTTTTACTGTTTGCGCCCCCCGGTTCAGCATTTTCTGGATCCGCGCCTGTAGCCGTCTCCTTAACGGCCAGTTTTTCCAACTGATCTTCGGGCATTAAAAATCGCCATTTGGTGCAAATATTAATGAATGGTTTTATTTTTTAAGTTTATTATCTTTTAAAACTTATCAAAGATATATCCCAAAACCTACCATCGTAGTCAGACTCCTTCACATTCAGCTTCTTCAACTGGTCTTCTGGCATGAAGAATCGCCCTCTCGCGCGCATGTTGACAAGCGGATTCACTTCCGGTTTCCGGTCGATGCTCTTTAAAAGGTGTTTGACGCCCGCATAGTTGTTCTTCTCGATGGCAAGGTGGATTGCGCCCTCACCTGTTACGTTAGTACACATGCATATGTTTTATTGAATATAAGTTTTTCGCTTGTCCATACCGATATAAAATATACCGTTAAGACGTTGAACACGTAAATAAAAAAGGCATTTATATTTAAGTGTCAAAATTGAAAAATAAGGTTTTGTATTGCGCATTACATAATTTACGTTATATGGGTTGTACGAAAAACTTAGCAATCTAAAAAAAGCCAAACTCTATGCTTTTTTACCTCTTTTGAGTGATGGATTAAGGATTTTATTAACAATCGAAAAGTATGGATTTTTGAAAACTAAGGTGTCAGGCCTGTGGAACAATGATATTAAGCTGGATATTATAAGGATACCACTTGAAATATTTTTCGAGCATTCATAGGATTGTCCTTGTAAAATAGAAAGATAGCATTCTCAGGCCATAAATGTAACACTATTTGAGAAATGTTATTGGGCTTTAAGGAGACTGTGATTCAAACAAACACACCAGGTATTGACTAGACATTTCAACTAATATTTTAGATAAATTATCATTTATGTTTACTCGGATTTAACTTATAAAAAGTAATCAAAATCAGTTTACCGAAGTACTCCCGTTCAGCATAAAAATCTCGCGAGAGGTCTGGACAGATCTCGAGCAGAATTTTCGAGAGGTCCATATAATAGGAACGCTCCTTTGAGTAAAGTAGATGGCAGATGTGCAATGGCGTTTCTCCAACCTGAAGGGTTGAATAAAAGAGACATAACAACATTTTCAATATGAGAAATATTGGGAATAGTGCGATGTAGTTGCAATCGATGTTTTTTTTCCAGGTTCATTTAAATCTATTTGAAAAAGTAGTTATTTCTTCATTTCTTCAAAAACAAAATATATAAATTCAGGGTTAAACCTTTTAGGGTCATCTGAATTCGAATTTATGTTTGGGGATGTAACCTTAAAGACTAATTTGTTTTGTTTTTCAATCAATAGAAAAAACTCAGAAGGATTGATAGGGCTTCCAATGTATTCAAAAGTTTAGAGAGTACGTCCGATTAACAATTTATTAAACATATATTTTAAAGCATATACTTTTTAAAGTAAATAACAAATAGTGTATCATAATATAGTACTACTCACTCCGCCTCGTTTGTTGATGTCCCATGTGATGTATTCGGGGTCTCCTTTGAGTTCCTCACATTCCACTCCCATGGTTAGTTCGATTTTGCGGAATCCTTTCTTTTTCTGAATAAAAATGTATGTTGAATAACATAATGAATGATATGACATATATATTAGTTTAAAGTTCTAAAATAAATGTTTTTAAGTATACGTATGATGAATATATTTTTTTTATAATTTATTTTATTTTAGCATGAAATGGGCTTACGTTTTCAAAGCAACCGAGTTGTACTTAGCATGCACTTACTTTTTGTCTTTTTTTTATGAACAAACAAATATTGGCACCTCCAAAACCCCACTCGGTTCTTAAAACGTATAAATTGCGATTCAATAGGGGCAACCCGATTTTCCAACTTAATTTTACCTCATTCTCCATAATTTCTTTTTCTACAACATATATAATTTTTACCTTTGCTTGAAAATTAGACGGCTCAACATCCTTCTTTGTGTGTCTTCTGTTTCCATAGCGATGGGCTTGAAAGGTTTTTCGTATCTTCTCTTTAATCGCATTTTTGCGCTCTTGTAATACAGCTTCATCTTTTTCGTTTGATTCCGCCAATTCCCGTATTTGTTTAACCCATTCGCCTTCTCCGATCTAAAATATAAGGATATATCACAATTTCATTGTTATATTAAATATCTAAGAGGCAAAATCCTGCTATAAGATTTCGATGTCTTCAGACTCGGCAACGTTGATATTAGTTTGTGTTAAGGCGCGTTCACCCGCCATAAAAGCGCATAATTCTAGGTGAACAGAATGGATAAACTAGTATGTTTTTATACAAATGTATCGTCTAATTCAAAGCTTCTAGTTTTTCATGGAGCGGGTGAACGCGACATCATGGTTTTATTTTGAAGTTTCCCAGTTGTAACGAACCAAATTAGCATATAATCCCTTTTGCCGTTATACTGGCGAGTTTAACGCGCACTTTTAGACTGATGGGTTTTGGGATACCCTTTAAAGCATGCTATACTGATTTAATAACCTTTCCCGTTGTTCATTTCTTTTAATACACATAAACTCTACCTTTCCGTTAGACTGACTTGTTATAAGACTCTTTTATCCCCAAATAATTATAGACTCTAGTTTACCGTTAGACTGACGAGTTTGTAGACTTCATTTGTGGCCTGCTGCAGATTCTGTTCCTTCCAGTCCGACACGGGCTCTCGAAACACGAAGATACCCGGAAGGAACTTGGAGAGGAGCGTGTAGGAGGTTTCCTTAAGCGATGTCATCTATACATAGAGTATACGTTGTATGTGTAAGTGTAGTCTAAGGCGTATTTATTTCGTTTTGATAAACAAAGGGTTATTAGGGAGTGGTTACATTAAATAAGCGATTCTTGTCACTATTATCACTGTTTATCTTATTTGTACGATATCGTAAATAACTATAGGTTTATAACTTCTTTCGATTTTTTACAGAAAATACAAGTGATAATAAAAAAACCGGTGACATGGTTCGCTAATATAATGTAACCGGTCGCTTATACATTGTATTACATGCACATCTTACATGTTATCTATTATTCTACGATCATCTGGCTTTTTGGGTTTATATGAACTGCTCGTAGATTACATTATTTGCTGGCGCGTTTTGCTACTTCTTTCACTATTCGAGCATGATATCTGGTACATAGACGGTCTTTAATATTGCATCATACAAACATGTTTTCAAAAAATTGAAAAACTATTTTTGATTTTTTTGGTCAGCGAAACATTAGCTAACACATGTAACTTGCAACGCCTGCAAAATCGAATGTTTAGCAGAGTAAGGTACTGTTCTATCAATGAGCAAACACATTTTGTTCTCGGGAAAGAAAGTAACCCACTGCCTTGTTAATCAGTGTCAGAACAAATGCCGAATCTAAAGCAATTACTCTAGCCCAATTACAACCGGAACAGTCACGCGATAAATCCCCGTGATCTACATGGCTTTGATAGCAACTTTATGAAATGAACTTACTTTAGCTTGCGGTATTGAGTAGTGGTCACATTGTGAAATATCCTAGCTTATTCAAATTCTTAATTGTCATATATAAATATGTTGAATATATATATATTCAGTCATGTGTATCATGCAGATAAAACTAAAAATAAATCACTAGGACAGATATTCTTAAACTTAATACTAGTGTAATGTGTCATTATCAAAAAGTCGTCCAGATACACATATTTCATAATAATATTTGCATAACCATTATGCGAAATAGGGTAAGGTAAACATTCGGTATGTCCCTCTATGTATAAACGGCTATTGATCCGGAGTATAATGCATATACACTGCGTAATGCATTTCTTATGAACTCTCATGCAATAACCTAAAACTGAGTAAATTGCTTTATGCTTCATATATCGCTTTATGCATAAAGGACCAGTGCACTAAATTATCACCAAGTATTGTACTTACATTAGTCATTTGATACACAATTATACTAAGAAGGATCATAACGTATATAAATATAAGCTTAAGTTTTAGAGAAAGCATGATTTCTAAATTAAACCTTTGTTTTTTTTTTGTAAAAAAAAATAAAACTGCATTAATATTTCCCTCGCTACCTAAGAGCAAACTGATTCAATTTGTGTTTTTTTATATTATGTTATATGGCCTTTTTTTCACAGTTACTACAAGGAGTCGCCACGGCAACGGATTTCATATGGTATTGATAGGCCCTTTGGTCATTATTTGACAAAGTCGTATAAAGGGCATATTAAAACCTCTGGCGCCACTTGCCGCTTCCGGTGAATACAGACCCTCTATTTTTGATAAAAACTTTTTTTTTTGCAGAACGCTAACAAAAAAAAAACACACGATTGAATTTAAAGACGCATATGTGTATCTATATTATATTAGAATAATTACATATCTGACTCTCTCTGTCTATGGTTTAAAGCAATGTCAAATACAAAAACGTTTTTTCCTCATTTGTTCTAAAATGCATTTAAATGTTTTTATGTTAAATTTGGTTTTGTTTTAAACATAAAAATAACTCTAATCACATTTTAAAATAATATCGATGATATTTCATTTTATTTTGATATACACATTATGTATATTCATGTGAATTCCTTTATCATTATATTGCTGGTTTGCCAAGAGTCAGCATTGCATTATATTGTCACTGGTAACAAAAAAAAATGTTTGTGTTTGAATAAGTTTCAGTTTGATTTAGTTGATAACGTTTTTTATTTAGATTTAGTTTGAATCATTAATTATGAATTCACATGCAATACAGTTTTAAAAAGTTTTTAATAGATACATTTTTGTTGATTAATAATATAATAAGAAAAAAAAACAATTTATGGAATGTTAGTTCATTCGTTCAACAACGTTCACATAAATCAAAGTATGATAAATAATTGCAATTTATAAATTGTGTGATTAAATTCACAAAATGTGCTATGAATTTTCTTCATCTTCATTCTTTTGATAACCCTATCTGAACTGTTTGTAGATACAACATATTATCCTGAATTTGTATGATCGTAACAGATTTTGAATATCTACTATGTATAAATTTATTTAGGATAGTCAAGATACTTAACAGTTCACATTCTCAACTAATTAACATCTGTTCCAAAACATCTTTCTTTTTTATATAAGGAAACACAAATTCAAACATATTCTCGATACATTTTGCATTTATCTCTATTATCTGATTAGCCAATAAATATTTTGAATAATGATGTCCTTTATGAAAACCTTAACAATTTTTAAAATACACAACATGAGTGCATAGCAAATCAACAGTTGTCTACTAGCTGGAATATACATTTACACATAAGTAGTCTTTTTACACATATGAATAAAAGTAACCATTCATTTCTTTCATTTGCAATCATACATACATGTATATATTTAGGGGGATTGGACACTTCGGCCCCTACCACTTCGGCCCCTACCACTTCGGCCCCTTCGTTTCCTTTTGGAAAAGACACTTCGGCCCCTCGTCAAGACACTTCAGCCCCTCATGAAAAGACACTTCGGCCCCTAGCTAAAGACACTTCGGCCCCTAGTGAAAAGAAACTTCGGCCCCTATTTTTTTCAGACCCTACCACTTCGGCCCCTTAGTAAAATGTTCTTCAAACTATCAATATCATTTATAATTCGTTAACAAATGATAAAAAGAAATTGAGAAAGTTGTGAAAGCGAGTGCACTCGTTTATGAACTTGTGATTTTTTCTGCTTATGAGTATATAATATTAAAATACATGTATATTTCATTTTCACAATATATTCTTATTCATATAAAAATATAAGATTAAGATAAAAAATAAAATGTAGCAAACATTCCAACAATTTGTTGGAATATTTTCGTAAAATTAACTATTTTTTATGATTTGTTTGGAAAAAGTCATGTTTTCGTCTTAATATATGTATATACACTGTATCATAGCAAAGTATTTTCTATTTTGATCAAAACAATATACAACTGCATTAAACATTCAAGTTCTTCAAATTGAAAACAAAAATGAGTCTTAATATGGTCAAAATAACACTATTAACATTTTACATGTTAATGATATAGCGCTATATAACAAAATCCCTGTATAATGATATGATGCAAAGGGGCCGAAGTGTCGTTTGCAAGGGGCCGAAGTGTCTTTTCACGAGGGGCCGAAGTGTCGTGACGAGGGGCCGAAGTGTCTTTTCCAAAAAGGGCCGAAGTGTCCAATCGGGGCCGAAGTGGTAAGGGCCGAAGTGGTAGGGGCCGAAGTGTCCAAATTCATCTTTAGGATGAATACATGTTTAAAAAGAGCTTATTTTTGTACTCAAAATTACGAGTGTAGCCGATAAAAAGCTAATCGATCCGGAAAAAGACAGTAAAAAACAAATTATAAGATAATCAGAAACCATTTCCATTAAATGTGCTACATGCTCATTACTTTACCCATTACTTGATTACTTGATTTTAATGCATAATGGAGATATATTGATACTTTACTCTATATCTTTTCTTTAAAAAATATAATAATCAATCTTACAATTATCAGTTCAAGCATTTTGTACCTTGTGCCAGTTCATTTAGACAGACATATTAACTAGTCAAAGGTGTTTAAAGCTCACATATGTCCATATGTTTTAAGAATGTATCGGTTTATGAAAACTAGACTATGACCCCAAAAGTTCTGAAGACAACTGATACGTTCTACCGGTTATGTTACAGAACGCATTGTATGAATAATTATCTTATCAGTAAATGAAATCAAAGTTCATACATCGTCATTTAGCAATAAATCATCATTTGAATCAATATCCACCTATCTTCAGTATTCTACTATGTGAAGATCTGCTGCATTATTTTCCTGGTTTGCATGCAAATTTACTTCTTGCATTCGGTTTTGGTTGATGTTTCCACGTCGCTTGGTTGCCCGGGTTTTGACCGATACTTAACGAAATAAAAAGTAAACAGCTTAAAATCGTGGTATACGATTTGATAAATGCCTACAAAAACAAGTTAAGCAAAAAGAATAAAGCAGAATTAAACAAAATATATATCAACTCATTAGAGGCTACATGAAGTTAACGGTTCTCCATTTTTTGGCGGTTGTAATTATGCTTAAATTAGATAGTTGAATGTGGTTATTTACCAAGGGGACATTGTTTAACCAATTAATTAATCAAACATGTTATTGTCCAAAGCAATAACAACCTAGGGATATTTGTGCAAATACATTATGCCATTATTTCAAATAAAAAGCATTGATGCTTCTAATTGAACAAATATATAGTTAACTTACGACATGTAATGACACACAGCAAAATCATGACAAAACCTAGACTGCTTCCAATAATGATGAGACCATTAAAGAGTGGTGTTGGTGCGTTATGCTGCTTCCTATGTTTGCTTGATTCTCTCGATTCAGAGTCGCTTGCGTTGTCTTAAATGATAAGCCATATTCAATTTATATATTTTGAAATTGCACGGTAAACCGTTTGTATGCACTTTGGTTAATGTTTTAATTGGTTGTGTTTTTAAATCCAGAGTGTTTGTAATGTGTTTCAATTATTTGTTACCTGATGTGACCAATTAGAGCGAATCTTATGGTTATAGCGAGAAAGCGTAACATAAGTGTATGCCATGAGACAAATTTGAACTTTTTAAAGATTGAACGATATCAAATATGAAGGTTATTCTTGCTATATAAAGTTGTTTGAGGTATTTCAAATTTAGATATATATGCATGTAAGAATTTCTATGAAAATGTATTAAATTACACTTGAAACGTCACGTTAATTCAATGTTTATACCTTAATTTAAATGATAAATCCCTAGTTTAAGGTATGAATCAAGTTAATTCGTTATTTACATCAAGCCAATCGGGTAATAATAAGGTTATTTTATGTTGCATGATAGGTATAGGTGTCGAAATCATAGACCATATATATGAAAAATATACCAATTCACCGATATCTCTAGTGGCCCATTTGAGGGACGCGTTGCAAGAAGAAAATAGTCTGGTAGAACCTCAAATAAAATGGTCAATCTCACATCGCATTCTCAAACAATATTTCTATATCTCCCTTTCTAATGACAAGTATACATGTTTATGTATGGATCACATATATTTACTTTGTATAATGTGATAACACATTGATGTTAAACATCGTTCAATTTTAAAAAAGGTTAGGTTTTGCCACGTCGCGCGAACCACCGTTACGATTACTCATTATTAAGTCAAATGATTAATGAATTAGCCACATCATGAAATAAACGTTTGAACCACCTATCAAATAAAAGCACTAAAATCGTTGGATTTAAAATAACGAACAACTTAAAACGTTCATCAAAGTTGATATTTGCATTTCAGCGCTCAATTTCAAAAATGACATTTCTATGTTGTCACTATTTGTGATATACATGAGAATACGGCTAACGTAGATAAAGTGTGAAGAAATGCTTTGATATAGTTTAAAAATAATAAATTTTCTCATGAGTAGACTTTTTAAAATGAAATTTCTAAATAATCAATTTCTATCATTCTTCATACACTAAATGTAATCAACTAGCTATGTACAATTTCAACAAAGTTATGGAGTCAGACGACCATCGGTGCACTATTTTTCTAACATGCTATATTACGTGACATTCAAATACAACTGCAATTTTATGTAGCCTTAATAAACAAGACTGTCCAAGGACAGTGTTCCACACATTGCAAAACTTTAGTAAACCATTATAACTATGAAATTATCAATCGGTATTCGGTATAGCTTGATAGCAAATTTACCGATTTTGTTTAAAGATCAGTAAAAAATATCCACAAGTGAACACCTCCTTTGTGTTTTTTATATGCAGCATGAAAAACGAAAACCGAGTTTTACCGTAATACTCGGTGTTCAGTGTATAGCCCGCGGGGAAAAGCATACACAATACACAGATGCGGTTAATGCAACGGTGCGGGTTACTCCGATTTCTATAGCATAAACCACTTTTGGATTTACATTGAAAAAAAATGAAATTTTTGTTTTGATTCATCGACACAATAATAGGATTTAAATTGAGCTGCTGTTATGTCTTTGTGTATTGTTTAAAGAAAGAATAAGAATAAGAATCAAATTTAGGATGAGAGTTATTGATAAAATTTTAAAACGTTGACTTGGGGTGTAGGTTAAACACCGATGCGGGTTATTCGTCGGTAATAACGGTAATATGTACATTCATTGACTATACCAATTAAATAAAAGGCATGTATATCCAAAATCGGATATATAAATTTTATTTTATCAATATAAAAGTGTCTAAATTATTATTCAATCCAGTCTTCTATAATAGCCGAATCGCTATTTTCACTATTATTTTGATTATGACGTAACAGTCTGATATGCAGTACACTATCGAATACATTTACTTAAGTTTAATAAAGAGAGAAATTCATGAAGGGATATGAATTTAATTAAATGAATAGAATGGTGTTTAAATTTGTACATCATAATCGCATGTTCACCCATAAAGCGTTTAAATGGGAAAATAAAAGTCAGCATAACTTTGCTTATATAAGCAATATAAGCACATATTAGTGGTTTTTGAAAAGCAAAGGACCCCGACAATAACATATTGAAATATCAATAAAATCGGTCAACCACTGTGGGAGGAGTAGAGTTTTGAAAAAGTGCGAATGTACATACGATATAAACGTCAATTTGCCAGGTCTTAGCATAGGAGTATCAACCCACCCAACAGACATTTTGATAACTAATCAACGACCAGATATATTACTTGTCAATAGAAATGATAAAACATGTATAATAGCCGAACTTACAATATGTTTCGAAACGAATATTCAAGCCGCGCACGAGCGCAAACAAGCAAAATATACGCCCCTTTCATTAGACCTGGAAAATCGCGATTATAAGGTCCACATGTATACCATTGAAATAGGTTCAAGAGGTTTCATTGACAAATGTAACGAGGGCAAGTTAAAATCGTTTTTTCGAAAGGCTACTAGGTCACCACCAAAATGGTCGGAAATGAAAACAACTCTATCAGTAGTAAGCCTTCTTGGATCATTTATCATATACGCGTCCAAATCAGACCTTGATAGGATAGAACCTCCTCTTGTAAAACCATCAACATTCTTATTATAATGCGCATCGTAGTGTAATAACTATAAATATGTATAGTTTCATATAAGTGTTGTTCTGTGGTCACTAGTTTTAACTGCATTTTTGTATTTGTTAATACTAATACCAGTCTGAATGTTATACACAAATTGTACCTTGTTCATTTCAAATGACAATAAACATTTCAAACAACAAAATCATTTCCATCACATATCAGGAAAAATACGAGTTTCATGCCATAATGATTAATCTGAATATGATCAATTCAATTAAATACATAATAACTGTTATTCATTAAATGGATGTAAATGCATACTGGTTGCAAATGTGTTGATGTTTTAAACATTATAAAAGAATTGATCTTATGATACAAAACACATTTTCTCTATTATTCAAGAACATATATTATATAACCCTACCCGCTGGGGTAGCATAGTGTTGATTAATGGACGTGACAAACTCTGTCGTTGGGCCCAGAGTCACGGCGTCGACACCTTTTTAAAATATAAATAATAAACAATATACGATTAGTATTATCATGAAGCAATAATCGAAACAATGCATGATTCGTATAACGGAAAGAATTGTTCAAGTTTATTTCAGTGCATTTAATCGTCTATTGATGCAATCAAAATTCATGAGAATAAATGATCAGTGTATTCAAAAAGCAATAAGTTTGCAATAAACAATTTCTATATATTGTTCGCTCTCGCTGTGGTTGACAGATATATATATAATTCCACATTATGAATTGACGTAGATAATAACACTAAATAAGGTCATTTAAATTTCGGCATTTTTTATTGTTTCCATTTTGCTTCAAGTTTTATATAATTGGAACGGATTGTTAAATCAATAAATCAATGTAAGACATAAACGTGTGGATTGTAGTATGCACAATTGAGGTATGTTTCTTAGACCATATAACAATCTTCTATCGAAATATAAATTCCGCAAGCAGGTTCGAAATGAATCGTAAGGGATATTGGGATACAAAATCATGTCCCCAGATCTTTGAGTGTACAAAATCTCATACTTGGGTTTCAATATTAAATTTCGTGCAACTTAGGTCTTGACACGATATGCCAAAACTGGGTTTAACAGGTTCACTTCGGATGAGATAATGATCTTAGTATCAAACATTTTTAACATTTTCTTAACAAAAAAAAATATATTTAATATAGCATTATCAAATTCATATTTTGCATATTGATTCAAAGATAATAACAAATATGAATATAAACTCAACATTGATATTGTGTTTTACTTTTGGATATGATTTGTAAAATAAATATTTGTTTGTATTTATACTGAATCGCATTTAACGCCTGAAATGTGGATGATATATTTATATGGAAGATAACATGCAAAAAGTGTTATGAAATTTATCAAAAACGCTACGGACAAAGTCTCAAACCGTAGAGATACACGACTAAAGATGGAAATATGGGTTGTTTTGGTTTGAGACAGGGCTAAAGCTGTTACATATAAGACATAATATTGGTTAGTTTCCGAAGAGGTTTGCCCAAAACTAAATGTAGATTTAAGTCGGCTATTATAGACCTGTTATAATCCCTACCTGTGCTTGATTCAAAACGTTGATTAGTCTGCGTCGTCAATGGTTCTTGGCTGGTAGATTCAACGTCATTTGTTGTTAAGGTGGCGCTATTGTCATCTGTTTGAAATTGTTTTGAGATAGTAAAAATATATATGTATAATTATAAAATATCATCGATACAATATTACGTCTTTGCATCAGTAAAATAGATAATTTGCCAACTTTCAGGATTTCCAACATATATAATATGTCAATCGATAAATGATTGAGACAGTTCGGTCTTGGATGTAATGATATGTTATTCCTTCAACGGCTTGGATAAAAAGGTTGATTAAATTGTGTCGTCAATAGTTCTTGGCTGGTAGATTGGAGCGTTATTTGCTGTTAAGGTGACGTCATTATCATCTGCATAATATTTTTAATGAGTTAATGGTAATGAATTATTAAATAATTCTATTAAATGAAAGGCACTCATGAATAACTTCAAAAATATGTGACACGAGAGTAATGTTATGCACGGTTGAGCATATAAATCTGCTATCCTTTTTTTATGAGAAATGAAATTGAAACCTTATTTATCTAGACCATATTTGCATATTAACATTTGTGATTCCATGCGAGTTCTAACTTATTTAATATCTCATGCTTGTTGCTATGGATAGTCTATCCAATTTATATTTATTCAATTAAAATAATAACACCCTTATCGATACATGCGCTTAAATTAAACAACCAAACATGAGGAGAGCACTACCAATGCTGCTTGGGTCTTTGACGCAATTATTACGTCATATTTACATCGACAAACCCGCCTACTCAGCTTCCACTCAATTGAATATGCGTTTTGATTGACGCGTGTTTAATGGTATAACCAGTTAATGTGTATTTCGTGTTGCTAATTAAAGGCAGCCAATAAGAGAAGACAGAATAGGGTTCAAGGGTCATCTTAGCTAATTAGAATAATGTTATGCATTTGAAGCTTTACAGGGATGTCGTGAGATTCGACATCGCTTACATCAAAACATTTATATTTTCTACGTTTATTATCAACCAAAACCATTTTTCATAAGTTTAACCAGCCGATAAATAACTTCAAGTTGTATGTTACATCATGGTATACTTTTGATGTTTGTTCATAGCCTTTAAGACACAGTTATGCGGGTGATAAATTTTGCAAACGAAAACAGACCAAAAATATAATCTGCTCCGTTTTCGTAAACGAAAAAGATAGCAGATAATAACATTAAAATACAATATCAATCGCGAAAATCAACAAAATAATGTTAAAGATATTGCAAAAATGTGTTCATTTATGCAAGGCAGCTGAACTCTTTTTTTTCCTTTTGTAGTTAGCTTAGAACAGAAAAAGAACACCTTTTGTGAACATTGCACTGTTTAATGTAATTAAACTACCTATCATTTATTGCCAAGAACAGTTTTTAGATAATTTCAAGCAAGTGTAATCAAATTTGAAATAATTATTAGCACTGTACATTGCGTAAATTGAGAAATTATCAAAAAGGTATTCCTCAAACTGCTCAAATCCAGGCCAGCTGAAAAAAGTGTTCTCCATTTTTCGATCTTACGTAATCGCAGCATTTATAAAATAGTGTATTACGTTTTTTCAGTCTTTCTTATCTGAAAGCTATTATTATATAATAATAGAAATAAATTAAAATGAATTTCTCAGACGGATGTCTTTGCCCGTGAATTTAAGAAGCATATTCATTACAAGAATATGTCTGGGACACAACATGAATACGTTATGCATTTGACATAAATAGATTTACAAATAAAATAAAAAGAATACAGTGTATTTCTACTTTTGCAATGAAGGAAATATCAATGGTTATATATTGTGTTAATTCAAAACCAAAACTCATTTATTATAAGCAATGAATTATAAAGTTATGTTCTATACTGTTTCATGTTAAATTATCATATTATGTTGAATATGAATAAACGGATAAATAAGACTTCCTACCTGCACAGGATGGCGTCACATCCCATTGACCATCATCACATGTAATTGTTTCTACGGGAGTAGAATTAATTATTGAGTCAGTCCTTGTTTCTGGGATATGGCATACAGCAAAACATGAATCTCCCGTTAACACCATATCGTCAGGATGACATTGTGGTATGAATGGCACAAAAGAAGTGCAAACAAACACATATCTACCATTTATTAAAAAAGGTACAAGACAGGTATCTTGAGCTGAAAAAAAGATTACTACAAATAATCATGCAAGACAACTTGGTCATAATTTGATTGTAATTGACTGATATTCTTCATACAAAATGTTCATGAAGTTATGAATAACAACATATATATAAGAACATATTTTAAAACAATGCATGTGTGTAAGAGTCCTTTGTCTTATTCATTATAAAATAATATCGAACCATTTTTTATTAACGTTATGCCAATTAATCAATTTTTGTTGTTGTAATCAAAGATTTGTACTTATAGAATTTAGTTTCTTTTTATTCAATCAAACACCAACTATTGATATTGTCAAAAGGCTCTACAACAAGTACTCTTCTGGAGGACACGTTGATTGATTGATTCACGGTTTTAACACATATAAACACACAAAATTTAGCAGATTTGAATATGTAACATAATGTTACGGAAAATTGTGCCTTCTTCCATCCGCAATACCCTCAGCTCAAGCCATTTATTTCAAGGTTAGGGTTCAGTACCCCTTTATCCCTTTATTCGACCGTAATCACTAGCTAATAAAAAATGCGGCATTAATAAAATAACAATATTTCATGAGTGGCGAGTAAAAAATGTTAATTCTCTGAGAGCGAAGCTCGAGAGAAACTATTTTTTGACATTACCGAGGAGAATTGACAGATTTCACTCGGTGCAATCTAAAGTGTTTGGAGGCCTTACAGCCGGGAACTTTTGGCGGGAAACAGTGTGTACGTATTTCTTGAACAAAATACAAAAATTAATGATCGGTTAATAATGTACGTCAAACATGATAAACATATGTATTTATGACAAAACCTTTATCGGCTTTTTTTTTGCTTAAATTATGCTAATGATAGATACATATGTTCGATAACGTCCTTAGAAATGAATGAGGCAGATTTTATAGCGGAAAATTTGCTGTTTTACTTGGTATATTGAAACATAAGACTTTTGACGAATAATAACATCTTCATTTGATTTTTGTTCTTATATCTGCTGTAATAGCAAGTCGTAATTCTTGTTCAGAATACAAAACAAAAGATATGCATTGAAATAGGCTTGATGCCAACCTAACATTCTTTTTATGAATGCATATATCTTTTTTTTTCTTTTATGCAATAATTGGGCATCATTCCACTTGATTACCACAATGGCCAATCGTTTTGGCCCCATGGAATTTGTAAGGGTATATAATGGCTGCACACTAACTGCCAACGAATAATAATTTTGATGCAAATTTGCGATTATTTCATTCAAGTTCAATTATGTCATTCCATGATGATCTGACAGATTTGTTGCAATGGATATGCCCACAATAGAATTGACAATCAATAACATATAGGGTTGTTAAGTGTACATGATATTCGATAACGTTTTCCCTTTGTTCACATTTCTCTATTTGAGATTTCTCTGCTCATTCGAAATGCGTCTTTACTTTACTGGACCACATACAAATCGCCCCGGGGTAAACACAATTTTTCTTATGAAAATATTCATATTATCATTTCAGCGGGTAAACTTGCAAGTGGTTATTATGATTTTTCTTACACACTTCTATATGTATTTGATTAACATAAGTAAAACTTACAATTACATTAATTACTATACATTAATATATGCCAATTCCAAAGAAACATAATAAGCACATTGTCGATCAAATTTCCCCTCCTTAGAAATTGTGCATCTTCGTGATATAAAAAAAAGTTTCTTAAAATGCTTATCAATTGACTCAGCAAACTGACACAATTATTTGTTACATTTAAAATGTTATATCAATATATAAGGGTCAATTGCTTCGATAATACCAATACTATATGGTCTCTATGGTCTGGAGTTAACAAATTGTAATCGTATATATGCTAATATTTCCCAAACTTTAACATTTTTTTATATTAAAATTTTGTATCATATCAAAAAGTGTTAGTTTGAAAATCAAAAAAATTTTGTATCATATCAAAAAGTGTTAGTTTGAAAATCAAAAAAAAACATAATAATATGGTAAGCAACAACTTCAACTCATTTATAATATTAGACATTTGAATAATGTGATCAATACTTTTATCAAGAAATAAGTTAAAAATGTCGTCGCTGTTCAAATATATATTTATTGCCTTATTAGTGTGAGGTATAAATATGAAAATCAATAAATAAATGTTTAAATCAGTTATTTTATTATATGAAAATAAATACTTTGAAAACTAAACCGTTACAAATACATCTGTACTTACCACGCAAAAATGTTGAAATAAAAGTTGTAATGGCAATTAAAAGTAAAATGTTAGTGAGCCGATATTGATCCATAGTTTATCGTTAAGCCGTACTCGTGCAAAATTCGTTTTATAGAATGATCCGCGTTGTTTAAATGTTATGTTTATTATATATATATATGTATAACTTATCAATGTTATACCTTTTATTGTATCTTTGAGTGTTAAAATGAATATCAACATGAATAATACTGGATGCGTTTTGGCAGATAAACGCATTTTATATTCAAATTTGCAACCAACTGTAACCAAGCATGTTAATATACCCATTTAGAAATTCCTGAAAAAAAATATGGTGGTTTTATTATGTAATTTTACTTATAATAAACACTTACCTCATTTTTGTTAACAACCATCAGTTTCCAAGCCTGTTAATAGAACCACATATATATTTCTTACAAATTATCGTGATTACATTTATTGAATTTCTGATTAATGGGGAGCTACATTAATTCTGTGTTCAATCAATTGCCGTGTTTGAACAGCTGAGTTACTAGTCATTTATTCAGTTATATTATTGATAGCATCAATCTTTATTTTCTGATAGGGTTGTGTTCCTAGAAAATCTTGCAGTTATGCAATGAATTAATATTATACCATTGACAAGTGCCTAAATGTAGTTTAAACAAAATGTGTGCGACCCTGTTCTCAATTCAATTTAACCTATTTTTTTCAATTTTGTATATCAATTATAAGAAAATATGTGATAGGAATAAGTTATATTAAAATCAACATTACAATAACTTGTTTTTTTTTTTTTTAATTACTGCAGCTTTTAAGGAATACCAAATATTTGACCAGGACTTGGCCTATTTTTGGAACAACCCTTGCAAGAGATATTTTGATATTTTGATATTTATTTTTTCGATTTGACTTTGACATTGAAATCATTTACAAAGAAAGTAGTTGTTTATAGAAAATGATATAAACACTCTTGTATATCAATAACATAAGTCAATACTCAAAATGTGACTGGGGAGGTTTCATGTGTTTGAAAGGTAATTTGGGTCACTGATAACGAATCCTAGCTCAAAAATGCTGATCGGGTTGGAATTGTTTTCAATTGAGAGTTAAAACGTTTCGAAAATTTCGATTTTAAGGCGTTTCACGGTTTCTCACAATAATTAGATACTTTAAAGCTTCTGGCTTGGTAGATACATGGTGTGATCATAAACAACAAACATGATACGATATGTAGCGACATTCTATCTTTAAATTCAACGACACAATTAAACAACCGTTTAAAACCAATAATTTGTGCTACGTAAGCAAAGAGTCATATTTTTAAACAAGCATCATCGCATCAGCCACAACGCTTGTCATATTGAACTTTGAATAAAATACACTTGAGTTCAAAAATCCATCGAAACATTCACACCAGCAACCGTAAAATCATTTCCGACAATAGCAATTTCCTGTCAAAACCAATATTTCAAACCTAACAAGGCATTTTAAATGCACCTGATATAATTAAAAAGGAAATATAAGCGCAAAATTATTTGGTTCTACTCACGTGAAAAACACATTGGTTACGTTCACGACTAGGAAAACCGAATGGGCTTGTTTGAATTCAATAACTAAATTTGATGTCACATTTAGTTGTTCATTTTAAAACATATCAATATATATTCAAACTTAGTGTTAAAATTCCTGATGCCATATGCTTCGAGGGTTTGGGTCAATCAAATATAAACCTAATCTTTTTGTCATATCACATAGGTGTTCCAGCATGAAGATGCTTACAAAATATTGTATTCATGTCTTTTTTTACGTATTTTAATACTATTAGGAAATAAAGATTAAGTTTTCGTTATCAATAAAATTAATAATTATTTGGTGAGCCTGAATTCTTCCAAATATGAGGCGAGGTCCCGGTTTCGAAAACATAGAGACATATTGTTGTCAAAGATAATTGAATACACTGGTTAAGCTGTATTATCTATATCTAAGACACTAGTTAAGGATGATTCAAAAATAATTTTCATAAAGTTTGGATCATAGTTTCATAAGTTTGAAATACGCAAAAAATTAGCGCAATATATCAAATTTGTATATATATCAATTCTCTCAAAAAAGAGGCCCATGGAGAAATTTAGGTTTCATATTCCCAATTAGAGAACCTAAATAATTTAAAAACACATAAAGGTTTTCCAGTGACTTAAAACATTTCATTTTGTTGTATAGTGTAATATAATAAATACTGTTTGTTTACAACTATTCTACACCACACTTCAATCAATAAAACACTAATCTTTCGATAACATATCTTCACTCAGATATTAGTGTGTTTATATAATCAAAATGCAAATGAGAAGCATAAAGCATGCGCTGTTGGTGGATCAAAGGAGAGGCAATTCGGCTGCATGGTCTACATATCTGCAGACCCAAGCATTTTTAATGAGTACACAATTATGAAATACACGGTGCCGTTCTAAATTGTATCCCCGATTCACAAATTAAAATTTTCACGTAGTGCACTATTTTGGAAAACCAAACTTAACTAACTTGACTTAGATGCTCAGGACTCTTCGTCCCCATGCTCTCTCCAGACGACTGACTGTACGCCAATCACCACGGTCCGATGCTCTGCGCTCTGCGGTAGCGATAGGGGGCCCTGTGTCTTCTAGCATCTGAGTGATCAATTTCTTGGGTGGCCTACCTCTCGGTCGTGGATTTGAGAAATGTTCTCGGTAGGCTTTGGCGACATAGCTTTCAGGGGGGAGTCTTGTGACGTGGCCAAACCATCTCAGCCGTTTTTGCTTTACCATTTGGAAAAAGAAGTCAATAAGCAATGCACTAAAGATATGCCTTTACAATACCCTAATAGTGCCCACAGCCACATACGCATCCAAACCATGGACCCTCAGATCGAAACGCGAAACGAAACGCACAGACTCGGGGTGTTTGAAATGCGCTGCCTAAGAGCCATCCTAGGGGTGACGCGCAGAGAAAGGAAAACCAAACCTTACAATTATAAATGTATTCAACTGGAAAATCTTTAGATTGATTAGAATAGCTCAATTTTTCCGCAAATCGTTGAGCTTTCACTTGCAATCGAGACAAAGTACCAAGTTGTAAATCATTTTACAACTTGAAGATTAATATATGCAAATTAAAAATAAATGTTATACATTCAATTATATTAGGGACAAACACTGTGATAACGAACAAGTTTACAGAATATATAAACAAATATGCAACTCTAAAAAACCACCAAACCGCCGTAATCGTAATGAAACTCGAACACGTAACACAATGAAATTTCCGTGATGTCACTGTTACATCAGCATTATTATTACATGTCTGCCTGATTGTGTTGGTAATAAACATAGTGAAAAATTGAGGGCAATAAATTGTCTGTATTTTCCAGTTGTTGCGTCATACATAAGCAATAACAATCCACACACAGAAAGCACGTGTTTTTACTACACATTGTTTACGATATTGCGTCACGTGTGTTGTTCATTGATGAAACGTCATGATTCGATAAATCAGTACGCGAAGGCTTTTTTAAATAAAACGTTTTTTTTTACATTTTCTCGTTGAAAAAAATTTAGATATTAATTACACATACATGAGGTAATGATATGAAACGTATTTGACATTCAAACGTTAATTGCCATTCAAAAGTTAATTCTTCATTACAGGTAAGTAAAGATCTTTTTTGTTTGTTCATTAGTGACATCATGTCAATATACACACGTTATTTGGTTTAAGCGAAGGGATAACCTTTTCTTTCAAATATATTTCACATACGCTCTGCTCATTCCACTTCCCGCGGGCAAAAAATTCTCATCTTTTCCTCAAACATATGAAGTATTATTATATTGCACACCTTTATGATAATGTCATGTCGTGTGAACTGATCACAACTTCTATAACTAGATTTTGGTCATCGCGTGAGGTATTGAACTGTGTGATAATGCACATGTCTATATTTTTAATTTCATAGAATGTGAGGCTATACTTGGCGTTATGTCGTGTGAATAAAAGCATTAGCCACGATTTAAATCAGGGCGACATAACAAATCAAAGATATTTGTATTTACATATTTTGTTGTCGTGTGAGATTGCAAATTGGCTTTTAATTTCACTCTGAGACTAACACATTAAAGTAGTAGTAAAACGTCGGAGATTATATGGTGAGGTCCAGTTGACGTTGAGGAAAAGTTTTTTTACAATAATGAAACTTACCCTGGTAGCTTCGTGAGGTATGAAATCATCATCTTTAATGAGGGTTCGGACGTAGGATTGTTATCCTCGAAACGAAATGAATGTGTAGCTTTATCCTATCATTTGGAAAAGTTTTAAGGAGCTTGATCATTAAATAAGTAATTCTTGTCGTCGGTTTTACATTCACAACCCTGTCGTCCCTTTTGATTCTGAGCATAGAGAAAAGTGTAAAAGTAACAAGCAGCGGCAAGAATCGCAAATTTGATGTGACCTTCTACAACCACGTTGGCGATGGCGACCGACGTTGGCGATGACGGTTTATTAAGCAGGATTGTGTAACGTTTTTTTAATAAATTCACAATGAAATATTAATAAAGAGCATGAAGTCCTAGAAGATGAATATATCTATAATTAGAAAACATAATGTATAGTTGAACCATAATGAGACTTAACATAGTTTAAGCTGCGATAAGGTGAACATCATTATCTATTAAGTGATCCTAAATATTTTACTAGTATATAGGAAACAATCATGGTATTCATTTGTTTATAGCTACATTAGTGTGCTTATCAAAGCAATAAATAGTCTTGTTGGCCGAAGTCGAGGGCCTATTTTCACAAAATAATATATATCAAAATAATTAAAATTAGTCCAAATATGTTGAGAGTACTTTACATTTTTACAGTTAGTATTATCTATGCTAATTATGACATTTTTGCCTGTTATGCCAATGTAAGAACAATTGAGAAAGCATCGACATGTCTTTAAGTGCGTATATACGATATTTGAAGGGCACCCCACGACCAAATTTTCAAAAAGTGTTTATTTGAGCATAAAATCACTTGTAACATTGAAATATGCAATAAGTAATCACATTTAGAAAAATATGTTTTAAAAAAGGTGTTCTTATTTTTGTAGCTAGCTGAGGTCACTGTGCTCATCTAGCTGGCTAGAATCATAATAGGAACACCTTTTATGAAAAACGAAAATAGTAATACTGGTATCTATGACCAATTTCTAGTTGTACTTAAGCTTATTTAGCCTAGATATATATTTGTGAATAAAATTGAACCCTATATTTACGAAAGAATTAATAAAAACCGACAAAAATCTAAAAAGGTGTTCCTAAATTTCTTGTAGCTAGAAGGCCATTTTTGAAAGTTTGTAGCTAGTTCAAATTTGAAAAGGAACACCTTTTTTGAGGAACACCTCGTGGGGTGCTCTTCATATTTGTACTGCAACAGTTACTTTTAGAATGTGGCATTGCAGTTTTATACGGCAAAAAGTTTATAAAATACTCTAAAAACTACCTGTTAGTTTTATATGTTTATCTAAAGATTATATTCTAATAGAAATCCGACCAAGTATCGTGCTTTATCCTCGGATGAAGGACCT
>LQRL01136137.1:0-16494 GCA_001703475.1 Hydroides elegans | reverse complement strand
GGTCAGGTTTGTTAATACTTATTAATGACATGAAACTGCACAACCAATAGAAGATGTCTTATTTATTAATTCACTTTTATTTGTGACTTTATGTTTTTTATCAGATGTTATAACACCAACTCACTTATTAGTGGATGCCGGGGAAATCGGTAAAGAATACCAAAATGAAATAAAAAAGGTAAGCTATTTATTTAAACCTTAACGTATCTAAACTTTTGAATCGCAAACCATGTTCATGGTTTATAACAGATAATTATAATGGGATAAAGATAAAATTTATAACACGTAAGTTTTCAGACAATGAATGAAAAATGACTATTTTAGAATCAGATAAGGTTTATTGAGAAATTGTAACCTAGAGCTTTAGACAATAGGTTGAATATAAGATTTAGGATGTGTATTCACGGCATGGTCTTTACATTTGTTCATATTAATTATTTGTCCACATTTGTTTAAAAATATTTTTAGCCCCCAGCCAACCAATTTGGCTGAGGGCTATTGCTATCCCCCAGTCCGTCTGTCCGTCTGTCTGTTAACATTTGAGATGCAGTAGTTTGTCCGCGGCATTTCGGTATGAAGCCTCTGTCTGAGGGTTCTGAAACTTCACACAGTGAAAGAATATATATTGCAGATATGCAACGTCGAGGTTTCAGTTTGATCGATCAAAAAATGTCGAAATGACGGGGGTTTGAACTTAGACGAATTTGAGATATTTTGGGATATTTATCCAACACTTTGTCCGCGACACTTCGGTATGAAGCCTCTGTCTGAAGGTTCTGACACTTCACACAGGGACAGAATATATATTACAGATGTGCAACGTCGATGTATCAGTTTGATCGACCAAAAAATGTCGAAATGATGGGGGTTTGAACTTAGACGAATTTGAGATATTTTGGGATATTTATACAACACTTTGTCCGTGACACTTCGGTATGAAGCCTCTGTCTGAGGGTTCTGACACTTTACACAGGGACAGAATATATATTGCAGATGTGCAACGTCTAGGTTTCAGTTTGATCGATCAAAAAATGTCGAAATGAAGGGGGTTTGAACTTAGACGAATTTGAGATATTTTGGGATATTTATACAACACTTTGTCCGCGACACTTCGGTATGAAGCCTCTGTCTGAAGGTTGTGACACTTCACACAGGGACAGAATATATATTGCAGATGTGCAACGTCTAGGTTTCAGTTTGATCGACCAAAAAATGTCGAAATGATGGGGGTTTGAACTTAGACGAATTTGAGATATTTTGGGATATTTATACAACACTTTGTCCGCGGCACTTCGGTATGAAGCCTCTGTCCTAGGGTTCTGATACTTCGCACAGTGAATGAATATATATTACAGATGTGCATCGTCGAGGTTTCAGTTTGATCGATCAGAAATTGGCGCAATAACGGGGGTTTGAACTTAGAGGAATTTGAGATATTTTGGGATATTTGTACAGCACAGAAAGATTACGCATAAATTTTGACGTTGAGAGGATTACCTAGTGTGGATGATTATATAAGGGCAACGGTGGAACAAAGACGCTGTAAGAAATACGTTGTGAGAAAGACGTGATGAGAATGACGTTGTGAAAAAAAGACGTTGTCAGAAAAGAAGTTGTAAGAAAGACATTGTAAGAAAGATATTTCTTTTGACCTGCTTCTTTCGATCGACAAATATTCGTGATAAAGAATTGTTTGCATAGGCTGGGGGCTTTGCATCTCTGATGCCTATTTTTTATTTGTTCATATAGTTGGAACAAGAACGTGAACAACAAAGAAAAGCAGAGGAAGAGGCGAGTGCGGCGCTTATTAAGCAGCTGCAGGAACGCGAGATGGAGCTGCAGCTGAATGACCAGAAACAACAGCTGGACGATGAACAGCTTGCACGCCAACTTATGGTAAGGTGGACAGCTGTTAACAGTTTGAATATTGAAAAATGAATAAAAATAATAATTGTGTGGATAAATATGAACTCAAGAATATATACATATAAACTGATATTTCAACTACAAGTATTTAAGATTTTATATATAATCTGCAGTACGTTATATAGGAGTTGGTTACGAAAAATCTGTTGTTTTATTGACTCTCAAGTTGAAATATCAGAATATGCTCCATGATCCACTTTCTGTATTCTACTAACCAAGCCTTCTGTTCTATGATTTGCAATTGAATTTATGTGAAACATTATTTGATGCAATAAATTAAGTTGGACCTAAATATTTGTGTTTCTGTTCGAATAGACCAGTGAAAAGACACCCACCACAAAGAAAACAAATTCCACGGAGCGAACACCAACGATGTTAGACAAGTTTATCAACAAATCTCAAAGCGAACTAACACCCTCGACATTCGCCACACCACGCGTCAACTACACGCCTACAGATTCAGGTAAGAGCATATGAATATTATAGATTTGAATTGGAATTTTCCAAATATGATAAATCGTTATCAGTTTAGGGTAAAAACAATGCGATAGTCAAATGATTTCTTTTGTTTCCGTATTTTGTAAAAAGAATCCTCATCCGATTCAAAATTCACCCAGTTCATTCAATTTACAAATTAGCTTTCCCATTATTTTATTTTTTGGATGAGTTGTCAACGGTTTGAATGAGTTATTCGACCAAAGGGATCCAAGAAATAAACATGTCTTGAATAGAAAAGAAGCTCATTTAACGTCATATTTAATTAAAAGCAGGGTGTCAAGTGCTCCTACTTTCTCCTATATTCTCCTATATTTCGGGGGTCTCCTACTTTTCTCCTATATTTCAGGGTAATCTCCTATATTCTCCTATATTTTAGGCTTCACATGATAATTTCTTATCTAAATTGCTCAAAATATGGTTTGTTTGATCATTCAAATGCATATAATGTTGATTTTTGTGGTCCTTAAATCATATTTGGAAGTTTTTTTCCATTTGTTTTCACTTCCGTAGAACTTAAGACTGTTTCGTTTTGTCCGTCCTTTTGTCTGTATGTTCCTCATATATTGGTTGTGCATACTACTTTTGAACTACAGCTCTGCTATTGTAGACATAGACTTGGCGATTAATTTTTGAAATAGAGTAGGCCCTTCTTTTGACTTAACGTTACCATAACATTTAACTGAACAGTCGTTTAACGCCGAAATCATATTCATTTGATATATACGTATCTTAGAGATAAAATGTGTAGAAATCATCCTAAATCTAACTGCCATTTACACACTATACCCAAATGTTTGGACAAGGGGTCATCTTATATCATCGATTAATTTTTGAAATAGAACATTTTATTTATTCTTAACATGAGTTTTCTATGTCAAATTCGTAAAAAACCACCATTTAATACAATTATGCACCCACTTATAAGCAGGCGATCAATATTCTTCGGCCAGTAGACTTTATTTTTCAATATAAATGTATATTATTGGTAATAGTAATATAAACTCTATACTTGACTAAGTAATTAGATATCTTTTATAGTAACTATTCATGAAAACCATTGATATTGTTAGATATATAAATATTGATAACTATAAAGAAATATATTTGTAATCATTGTTGGAAGTACCCCTAAATCATCAAAGGCCAGTAGCAATGATTTATCGTAGGTGATTTATACTTATGATCGAGAGACAATGTGTTTCGAAATGTCAGAAAACGGCTGAAGTTGAGGCTTATCAGGAATCAACATGAGGATATTTCAAATAGTTGCATGATATTAATTTAGTGGTCAAATATAACGGTTAAACGAATGTATTATGAATGCATAAGCTAGTATAGCCTATGTAGAATCTATCTATAACTAATTAGGTACATGTGATATAATATGGTTTAGAAATATAATGCTATTATATGCATATCTTATGTTTTTATATATCACAATGATTAAAGGGTCAAAGGTCATTCTGACATGACTTTGACAGCTTGGTTGACAGCCGTCACGACGTTTTGATTGACAGCCGTCAAAATGTCGTGACGTCACGCTCGACTATAAAAGCTCCGACGACCGGAAGCTCGGGGCGCATTGTTTTTGTTTACATTGACGACAGTGCGTCTTTACGCTTTAGCTTGTATATTTTGAAGATTAATCATTTATAACGACGTTAAAGGTATTATTTTATATTAAATATTATATTACGCATCGTATTTATAAAGTTATTGTGTGTCTGATATATTGTTCATTACTTCGTTTTGGCAAATTAAATCCGTTCTTAGGAACAAACCTAAATATTTGCTGTGTCATTCCTTGTGTTATCAAAACACATCGTTTTAGTCATTCTATTCATAATTTTATATATACAAAGTCACAAAAATACCAATACTTAATTACATTTCATACATATGTATTTAAGAATAGAGTCTATTGGTCTCGGGATATTGAAAGTCTGCAAATGTGGAGGTGCATAAAGATACTAGTTTCATAAAAAGGTCATTGACACAATGTTGATATGGAAAATAAATGAATGAAATACATGTGATGTTCTATTTCAAAAATTAATCGATGATGTAAGCTGACCCCTTGTCCAAACATTTTGGTCTAGTGTGTAAATAGCAGTTGGTATTGGGATATTTGTGTATACATTTTATCTCTAAGATATGTATATATCAAATAAATATGATTTCGGTCTTAGATATCAATTTAGTAAAATGTTATGGCACCGTAAAGACAAAAGAGGAGTCATTTCTATTTCAAAAAACCGATCGCAAGTTCTAGCTGCTAGCATAAACATTTGAAATGAGTCATATCGAATTGACCGAAAAATTGACCAAAATTATTTGAGATAAACCAGCTTTTCCTCGGCACTTTCGCGTGAAGAGTCTCACTATAGTTCTCTAATGTAACAGGGTGTAGCATAAGGGTGGAAACCCTCGGTAATTTCGGGGGTAAATCAAGATTACCGAGGCAGAATTGAGGTACCCTCGAAAAATTACCGAGGGAGAAATTGAATGTACCGAGGCAGAAATAAGGGAATCTCTGGAGAAATACCGAGGCAAAATCGAATCTACCGAGGTTGAATTCATGTAACCTCGAAAAATTACCGAGGCAGACTTCTGGCTTATGCTACACCCTGAGGTAGAATGAATTATATACTTCAGGTGTGAAACATTCAGGTTTTATTTTGATTGACCGATAATCATCGAAATTACAATAACGGGAAAGAATATAAACTCTTGACGCATGCCATTGGCACATATAAATTGTCTATAAGGCGCACAAACATTTTAACGCCGTGAGGGCGCACAGGTTTCTTGAATTGCATTCGCAAAATTTACATCTCTAATCTTTGAACTTAGACGTAGTACACTAATTGAAAATATGCATGGGGATGAATATATTTTGAATGTTTAGGCCTTTGTTATGTCTCGTTAACAGTTTGTAGTGAAACTCACATATGAAACTGACCTTTATTTCAGGTTTTTAAGAAAATACACTCACATCCGAATAGAGATGGCTCTGAGATTGTTATGGAAAAAAATATTGTTATCGTGGATAATCCGTTTTTAAATGGGTGAAAATCAGGGAGTTCAGGCTTTTTTTTTTTTTGAGCAAACCAGGGAATTTCTTTTTTTTTAAACCAGGGAGAAAGATCAGGGAATGTTGTTCTTTATTAATTATTTAGTTATTATTATGGGTTCTCATATAAGATATCGCTCGCGCCTTCGGCGCTCCCATATTAAAAAGTTTTCTTAAAATCCT
Organism: Hydroides elegans; assembly: GCA_001703475.1. NCBI lineage: Eukaryota > Metazoa > Annelida > Polychaeta > Sabellida > Serpulidae > Hydroides > Hydroides elegans. Next base: position 10,814 of record LQRL01136137.1, on the reverse strand, counting down.
GGCTCGCGTCTCTCGTCGCGATGTTAACTAAATATTGTTCTGGCTTGCTATGAAGTACCAATTTAGATCTTGGATCAGGGAGAAAATCAGGTGAAATCATGAAAAAATAGGGTTTCTGAAACTGAGTGGTCACTCTGTACCTGGCTGCATTCGGACTGCGCCATCGAGGCCAATGATGCAGAGGAATTGACACGGGTGCTCATTCAAAAAGAAGTGCGACCGCGAGGGCGCACTGATTTTCTCTCGAGCGTTGTTTTCTGGAATAGGTGCACTCGATTATCAAATTAAATATCATATACATTGTATTCTTCCATATTTCATGTCAAACTCTCCTATATTCTCCTATATTTTAGGTCAAATCTCCTATATTTCTCCTATGTTTCAGGTCTAAATCTCCTATATTCTCCTATATTTATGGTCTAAATCTCCTATATTTTAACCAATCTCCTATATTTTTTGGGTCACTAGTCGCTTGACACCCTGTAAAAGGTATAAGGATTGATGGTATTTCTGAAATTGCAGGGAAAATCATCAGTTCAGAAGTCGTCACTAAAAAGGAGTATCCCTTCGTTTCGGATGCATTTCTAAAGGAGAACAAGATTGATCCAAAGGTCGTTGAAGGTCACGGCAAGAAACGAGGGAGCATGGCCGATTTCATTTATATAAGCGACAGGTAATATAAATAAAAAATCGAATTCAAAGACTGAATTTGCCACTTGTTCGTATTAATAAAAACAAACTAAGGTTGTTTGACCATTGTGAGGATTTCAATATTTTGAGTCATTTTTTTTTTCTTTTTGAAAATTATTTAATTTTGCAACATCGATAGTTAGTTGGAGAAAAGATTGGATCACGACAAAAAATTTATATTGTTTTGACATTATTCACACGTTTTACATAAATTTGAAAGAAGTTACTTGAAATTACTTGGAAGTTGAATCTTAGAATGATTATTTATTTCAGTCCCATTTGCATTACACTCGATGACACACCCACTACTTCTGCTGGAAATACTGGTGCGAGTAGCTTCCGAAAGAATCCAATCTCGTCGGCCATTAAATCAACACGTGAGTGTTATCTTTGAAACCAAGAAAATAAAAACACAATGTAAACACCATATAAAAACACAGTTATGTACAGTTTTCATACAAAATATTGATCTTACGATATATTCATGAAACAAAAACCACTAAAATATTTGATTAGATATAAACAAAAAATGATTTAAAACACTTAAATCTCATTTTCAAACTGACTTAAGCGACTGGCTTACCGAATGCCCAGATTGAAAGTGTACAGTTACAAGTCACAAACCAACAAGCATATAATAGATGGTCTATAGCTTTTAGCACTGCACATTTCACGAGAACATTTACCATTATAAACATTTTGAAAACTAGAAACTTTTTTTCACGTCAAGCTACTACCTCTTCAAAAATGCGCGACTGGCTCAGCCACTTTATCTCGTGCCTTGTCAATCACACCGACTGAGAAACAAATCTGGATTCGAACCCGCGACCTCTTACCTCACATTCCCTTATAATGCATTAAATCAACGAATTTGCAGGTACTACATCTACAAAAATGTAAAAAAGAAAGAAAAGAAAATAAAAAAATAAATAGATTTAATAACTTCCCTTCTATATTTCAGCAACTACCTCTTCGAAAATGCGAGACTGGCTAACCAAAAAGAAACCACCTGCTGCCTCAGCTACAGTATCGCGAGCCCTGTCAATCACACCGACTGAAAATAATCTGGATTCTAACCTGCGACCTCTCACTCCACAAACCACAACCGAGACATATGGGAATTCAAACCCGCGACTGATCGCCTCACAAACCAACGCCAAAACCAATGTCAAAGCCATTAACAAGACCACTGATGCCTCGAGAGGTGGTCATAAAGGGAACGGGGACAAAGTAGAGGGAAAAATGGAGGTTAAGGTGGAGTTGGAACTTGGTGTCGATGAAGTGATATCGGTCAAAGAAGAAGATGAAGTGAATGGTATGTGTTACGAAATTCATCGATTAATATAATGATTACAATGATTGAATTATTGAAAATGTTCTATAAAGCTGATACAAGAAATGTCTTGTAAAATAAACTCTTATAAAAAATTACTAATCGATTGCTATTATTTCATCTAATGCATATAAGAGACTAATTCAAACTCATACGGCGTGCCGAACTTGCTATAAAGTTGGTTGAGCGATACAAAGTGAAAATCTTGTATATAATGAACTATTGAACTGATTTCATTTTGTTTCTGCAGAAGAATGCGATCCTGGCAGACAGTCACGTGACCATAGCAACGACAGTATCCGGCCAGAACTCAACCACTTCCGGTAACTAGCATTCAGAGACTTTGGAATTTACGGTTATGTTTAGGCTAGCCTTTGTTTAGGCATACCGTATCCTATATGAGTAATGTTTTGTTATTAAGTATCGGATAACATTCCAGATATCAGCGCCTTATAAAGTAACAATCTGCGAAAAAGAATGTGTTTGACGTTGCGTTGATTCGGTCATACAACGCGCGTGTCATCGATTCAAAACATATATATTATAATGTACAGCCACCTCCCTCAATAATAACTTCGGCACGAAACCGAAACAAACATATGGTTAATTTAATCGGGTTTTCCATTTAATCTACACTTTATATATCATCTTCCATATATCATCGAGACAAAAACATTTGCATAATAATTGTCTCCATTTATTTTGCTATAAATGTTCTTGAATTTCATAGCCCGGTTCGCATCTTCCCACGCACGCCGCCGAAACGCCTAGCCGACGGCTCGTTGCATCGGCCACCTATTGTGCACACCACACCTACGTATGCCGACGGCACCGGGCATAAAGTGGCCGAAGGCGTAACCAAAGCGTGTCTGGATTTCAGCCGAGAGGCCGAAAAGGTGAGAGAAAATGACCGTAAATCTCCTAGTGTATTATATAATTTACCGTTTTATGTTGCACACCGAAATTTTGCCCGGAAAGTTATTATTTAAATCATCAAATATACATGAAAGTCTTATGAAAATAACGTTTAAAAAAGTGGAAATATGTTGAACTTGTCATGTTGTTCAATAAAGAAAAAGAAGAAAATATATAGTGAAAACATGTGACCAATCCTCATATTAATTTGATGTATATTATGATAATAACTCAGAATGGCTTAATAACGGGTGATGTCGTTGCATGTCCTTGCGAAAATATTGTAATTGATTCAGCATTTTGTTTCTCTAAATATATCATCTTGATGATATTTTAAATTTGATATATGAATAAATTTCAGAATAGCTTGGCGGCGGGTGACTCAGTTGCGCCCGCATTTGGCGGGAGTTCGTTGGTGAGACGTCGCTTAGAAGAACTGAGAAAGGAAAGGCAAGAAAAGGTAAAAATGTTAATGTTTATAATGTTAAAGGTTTATAGAAAAAAGATGTAAAAAAAAGTAAAAAAAAAAAATATTCTAGTTAATTATTGTCAATAAGTAATGATTACAAAGAAGCTAGAGAAATGACGGGGTTATCATTATTCCTTTTAAAAAGTTCAAAAAATATTATATCACAAAGAACAACAGACATGGTTGGAATCTAGGATTGGTTAAAAAAAAAAGAAGGGAAAAGATGGGTCATTCGAAGTCAGTTTTCACCATTTTATTTTGGATAATTTGTGCTTGTATCTAGCAAATACAATAGGTCAGTAGGTATGGATAATATGACAATATCTTGCTTTAGTCACCTTAGGGGAAAGATAGTTCTAGGTGGTTCAATAGTAAATTATGATTGTTTTTTTCGTAATTTCTTATATGTTGTGATTACAGGTGAGGAGTTTATCGAAAGGCACCAGTATGCGGACTGGCACAGGCGATAGAGTGGACAATCACAATTTGATTGATTTAAAAAAGCGGAACCGAAAGAAGCAAATTCCGAAATGTCTTATGATGGAGGAGAGCTGTAGTGCGTCGTCTATGCATGGTTTGTTTATGTTAACATTTTGAAGGGGCTTTTTATCGTCATGGGCTTAAATAGTGTTTTTACCCTCCTTAACGGTTACAAAAGTCTTTTTGTTTTGTCTATCCATGATAGAATATTTCCTTGGTTTATTGCTCACCAAAACGCCTTTTTGTGTGTTTTGATATAAATATTTATATGTTAGCTAAGTAGAATAATTTTGGTTTTCACAACATTTGTAGGTGAACCAATTACCTAAACATTAATTAAACAAATATATGATTAACCACGCAAAATAACCCACTTCAGCCAACTTTTGGAACAAGGGGGTCGGAATTTTCACTACCTCAGTTTATTGCTCACCTTATTAGTTTGTTAATAACGAAAAATTCCATGCGTTTTTCGACTGATTTGTCTGTTCCAAGTACCCTAAACTATGAATAAAATGAACTGTTTAATTGCATTAGTCTACAACATGTGCTCGAAACCCTAGACTTTAAGAATACTATAGCTAGATAAAACGATTGCTTGTCTGTTTCATTTCTAACAAATTGTATTAGAGAAATTTATACCAGATAAGTTCACTCCATATAATCATGTATATGTTTTTTGATGCGTTTTATTGAACACAAATTAATTGGTTTCGTCTTTAGCAATGATTTGCTTACTGTAATTTGCAATGCATGTTTTGGAACCAAAAGCTGAGTACTGATTTAACTTCAATTATTTCAATTACTGTATTATGGATATACATGCTATGTCATATTTTTCCTATATAATTGCTGCTTTTAGACTATTTGGTACTATCAATTTGTATTTTGATAGAATATTCATATCTGAATAACATATAACCAGTGATCTTCTGAATATTTATAACCTAAAGGTATATAAATCTGGAATTCATTGATTTTACAGCATGTGCAAGCCTATTAAAAAGTCAAATACCATGCCTTTATGCATTTCAGGAGGATTGAATTATTGAAAGACATACCAATCACGAAAATGTAAAATTATTAACGATAAATAATGAAAATGATAAGGTGAGCAATAAACCGAGGAAGCGATAATTGCGACCCCCTTGTTACAAAAGACGGCAAAAAGATGACATTTTTCATGATTATTTAAATTTTCATTTAATGAATTATTTGCTTATTGGCATACCTATAAATGTTATTAAAATCAAAATTTTCAGTATTTGACTACATAGATAAATTCACATGAGAACACAAAAATACGCTTCTAGGTGAGCAATAAACCGAGGTAGCCTTATATGGTCATGTATCTTAAGATTTCGATGCTATAAAAGGATGTCGTTCAATGGGTAGTGGCATGGTCAGACTATGATTATCTTGAAAATCCTTGATTAAAGTCAAAATCATCACAAATAAGGTGTTATTGATACGCTGCTCAATATTTATTAAAAATTCAATGTTTGAAAAAAAATTAAGATTAAGACACCGCTTACATTATATTACTTGGTTTATTTCTGCTCTATCATAAAACTAATATTCGTTATTTTTGCACCCTTAGACTCCAATTCCCGCTTCGCCTCCTTACCGGTGACACCCGCACCGCGCCTGACCGGTACCGACACGCCACTTTTACCGGCACTTCCTTTAGAAATGGAACTCAACTTCGCTACCGGTCAAACCGACAATAGTTGTGATGACGTCATTGATGGCTACGATACAGCACTGACGTCACAATATGATGACATCATACCGCTGTTTACATATGGCGGTACAAATGACGTCAGTTCGACGTCGAAATCGTCCCGTTTGACTGACGTCACCACAGATGACGTCATAGCCAGTTGCGATGACGTCACAATGACGCGGAGTGACGCGGCGAAAAGCGCGGATTTATTGGGCAATACAACGTCACCAACACTGAATCTGTCGGCGTTTTTCGAGTCGATTAAACACCAAGAAAACTCAAATGCGAGTAAAACGAGTGTCAAAAGTTCGCGATCGCGCACCAACGTCGCGACGACGTCGACGTTTGATGACGAGACGTCATTGGGGATTTTTAATGAGTTTCTGCGCAAAGCGAAAATGGTCGGTGGTGGTCATGCGATAACGACGGATTTTTCGATTCCGCCCGACTTCCGGGAAAGTTCCGGAAGTGAGAACGTTGAGCGCTGGTTGGCCGAGAGCTGTACATCGGATAGTGACGTAAGTTTAGATAGTAAAGTAACGTCATCGCGTGACGTCAATGAGAATTTGACGTCACAGATGACACCCTCCATGGAATATAGTGAGACGAATGCTACGTATTTGAAGTCGACTGGCGCTAAACGAAAACCATCGCAAATTAATTGCGAGCTAGTTGATGATCAAAGTGTCAGTCCCGCGAAAAAGGCAAAGGTAGTTTTCAGCAAGCCAAGACGATTGTCGAAGTTGCATAAGTATACAGGGCAACGTCGCTATTCGAATGTATTTTCAGCTTTATCCGCTCTTTCGTCGTCGCGAAAACCACCGCCCGGTCCTTCCGCGCGGCAAACGCAATCCATTTCGGCTCTGCGAAAAGCGATGGCGGCGGCGGCAGCAAAAAAGCAGCGAACGCAGAGCGAATCAATCACAACATCGAAATCGCGGTATGAACTCCTCGGTTCGCGTAAAAGCGGCAACCGGAAGCGTTTCGATGACGCTCAATCGCGCGATGCAGCGAATGGAGACAGCGATTTATCGGAATGCGAAAGCATCGCTAGCCGGACGCGAAGCCGAACGCCGACGAAACATCAGCAGCGAACGAAATCGGCGAAAAGTAGTCGCCAAAATGAACACGATACCAAAAACGCTAATTCGCATGCGCAGTGTTATGTTGACCAATCACGTGATAATAGTTCCGATAACGAAAGCATCGCCAGTCGTACGCGAAATCACAAAACACCCTCGAAAAACGATACATCGCGAAATGATCGGAAACAAAGGCGTGATCGCGTTTTATCACGTGATCATCAAACCAGCGACGTGTCTGATTGCGAGAGTGTTGCGAGTCGCACGCGGAGTCGTACACCGATTAAAAGTCAACGCAGGGTCAAGGTTACACCGGTCAAAAGTCACAAAAGCGTTAAGGTCACTCCCGTTAAAGGTCATGATATCAAGGTTACTCCTGTAAAGGGTCATAATAGCGTCAAAGTTACTCCGGTGAAAGGTCACGGTATTAAATCCACTCCGGTCAAAAATAGCAATAAAGTCAAAGTTACTCCGAGCAAAGGTCACAAAAGCGATGACACCAAGGTCACACCGGAAAAGAATAAAAAGCAAACGGAATCGATCAGAACCGGAAATTCAGAGCTTCTTGAGCCTTCGGCGTCCCCAGATCGACCGAAGCGAGCACGAACATTACCGAAGCGTTTTTGCCAAAGCGAGGCTGAAAATGCCGATGATGTTTCACCCGTTAAACAATCGCCCGGTAAAAAGTGCAAAACGTCGAGCGTGACCGAAAAATCAGCCATTAAAATAAGGAACAATACTGACCATAGCATTGGTTCTGAAACGAAACGAGAGCGAAAGATACCCGCGCGTTATCGCAACCAGTCGCAAAGTGTCGATGATTCACCGACCAAGCCTCGCTCTCAAACAAAGAAGCGGTCAGTGGTGGCGCGAAAAGACAGTACCGGAAGTGACGTATTCGTTACTTCAGATGACGTATTCGTGACGTCAGATGAGGAGAATGACGTCATCCATGCATCGTATAATGCCAAGTGTCGACGCAAAACCGCGGAATCAACTAGTACGCGGAAGCAAAGTAGTTCTTATGCCGCTAAACAGACTGAAAAGGAAAACTGCAAAACTGAAAATCGTTCAAGCACTAAAAAGCCGCATGCATCGCAAAGCACATCAAAAGCGGGCAAAGACGTTCCTAACGTTCCTGCGATTGCATCGTCATCCGAATCGAAACGACCGTTGCGTCGCAGTGCACGGAAACGTGACGTCAGTGACGATAAGGAAGATACGTCACGTGATTTAGAAGCAGGCGTCAGAGCGGTGACGCGTCGCATATTTTGTGACGTAAGCGCGACGGCGACCACCAAAAGCAATCAAAAAGAAGCGACGAGAAATCGCAAAGATGAAGGTCCTCTCGTCGAAATTCGGGATAAACGAAATCTTAAAACGACGAAAGCCCCATCGGTTATTAATAACAGCGCGAAAGGTGATTCAAGTGAGAAATTCGATGTTTCCCAAGAGGATATATTTGTTAGTAGCGCTGAAGAAGACACAGAGCAAGAAATTCGTGACCGGAAGTCTGAAAACGTTAATGACCGGAAATGCTCGGGAATTGACAGGAAGTTATCGGAAATCGGTGATCGGAAGTGTAAAAAGTCGTTACGATCTTCGAAGGAAAATGGCTCGGGCAAGGCTAAAGGTAGCGGCGCCGTACAAACCAAGTTGTGCTTTACTAAAAACAATCGCACGCTCGGTTTGATTCGCACGGACTGCGATATGGAAGATTTCCAATCTACTTCCGGTGCAAATGTGAAAATCAGCTCGAAAACGATCGTGAAAAGCTCGAAAAATGCATCTTTATCAAAGCAAAAATTAAACAAAACTTGTCGCAAACCAAAACAATCAATGTCTTCTGAGTTGAATCAAAACGAAAGCAACAACTCTCAGCGTTCATCATTATTATCACAAGACTCATCTCAAAGACTTCAAATCGTAACCGATTCGCAGACCTCCAATCAATCCCTGTCTTCATACAATACCTCAGGCCTCACAAATCGCTCGTCGCCATTCGCAACTCGCTCATCGCAATTCGCAAATCACTCCTCATCACCATGCAGCAGCGGTCAAAGCGCGAATTCGGAGCTGCACGAACCGCGTCTTGAACGCGACCAGTTCGCGTCGGATTCGGAATTCGCTGAATACACGGAGCTGCAGGATAGGCTATTGGCTGAACAGTTACAGCTGGATTTTGATTTTGAACATAGATACCAGCTGAATGCCATTAAGCGCAAGGGATCTCAAGATGAGTACCAGCTGCGAAGGGGGAGGCGGGCGAAAGCTGTTCAGTGAATAGCCTAGCCAGCATCTCCGTGTATTCAGCGACTTGTATTTGAAATACAAATGCAGCTGCGAACTAAATTGAGCTTTTCAGCAACTAGCTTTACCCATGCGTATATATTTGAAAAAGTTTTAAGCTGTTTCAAGGCTTTTCCCGTATATTTGTAAGATATAAGATGTAATTACATATATGTTTGTTAGCGTTCAAGTATTTTTTGAGATTGTTAATGCTTTAAAAATGGATGATTTGTTCTTTCTATGACAGAACTGTATATACATGTACAAATGTACATGTACATCGATGACACATTTGAGTTTATGGTGAAAAATCATTGGCCTGAAAGAAGGGTCGGGTGAGGGTATGAAAGAAGGTGTGTCCGATATGTATGATATCGGATGTATGATAATATATCATGGTTTGAATTTGATTTTTTTTATATGCTTTATATCCTTTGTAAATTATTTCATGCAGAATCTTTTGATACTGATAAAATATAAATTAAATGAAAAAAAAAAATGTACAAATAAATATTTTATTCTCAGATGATTATGTTTCTGAGAAATAATAAGTAGACTACTGTTATCATGATTTGTGATCAACAAATGTGTTTCTTTTAAATCGTGAAGTTTATGCTGAGGCTAATTCGGCTTAGGACCTGGCCACATTGAAAGCGTTTGTCGAGCTTAGTTTTTTTAATAAGCGGTTCTTGCAGTGTAATATTTTTAATAAACTAAAAACGCTCTTAAAACATTGTTGGTGTTTTGAATCGAGGCCCGTTTGTTTCACACAACGAAAAAAAACGGTCTAAAAAGCTCTACAAACGCTTTCAATGTGGCCGGGAAATAAGGCATATTTTATATCATTTGGTTTCTAGTCATTGCCTTAGAAAATTGTGCTATGCAATATGGCTCACTGGATTGAGTTTATAATAAACCAGTTGTAAATATATGATAATACAGAGAATTGTATAAATAACAAATATAGGATTAGATGACGTATAACGTGAGTAGTTTAAGGACCTTACTATAGGGAGTGGCTTAACCATTGCGCTTATGGGATTTTGCTCCACATTTCGATGGATGTGGATAATAAATATGATATTGAGTTTTCAGCTATATTTGTGATATAATGATAATGCTATAATGCTATTGGAATTGAAAATGTATTCTTGTAGATAATATATGGTATGAATAAACAATAATAAGACAATAAAATAAATATATTTATGAAGTTAATAATGTTGATGAATAGTTCAATATTGCTGTGTGCTATAATATGCGATTAAAAAGGGGTTAATTTTCAATGCAGTGAATGCAATACAATGCAATGTGTGTGTGCTTTGGAATTGACACATATTTGCCTGTCATTGTGTATGCAATAAGGGGGCTCGGCAAAGTGCATGCAATGCTATTCAATGGGGGTTTTTCAAGGTTATTTACTGTATGAGCAATCGATATGAGGGCATATGTGGTAATAAGCAGCAGCAGCAAAAGCAGCAGCAGCAAAAAGCAGCAGCAGCAAAAACAGCAGCAGCAGCAAAAACAGCAGCAGCAGCAAAAGCAGCAGCGGTAGAGGAGGTGTATTAGACGAATAATGAGTGGAATACGAAGAGGAGGGGGTGAAGTGGGAGAAGATATATTGGAAAGCTATAACAGAGGTCGAAGCGACATAAAAAATTAGTATGGTAGTGGTTTATATGGATTGATTCCTCTTCAGCTGTTGTTTTTTTGCTGCTTTTGCTGCTGCTGCTGCTGCTTTTGCTGCTGCTGCTGTTTTTGCTGCTGCTGCTGTTTTTGCTGCTGCTGCTTTTTGCTGCTGCTGCTTTTGCTGCTGCTGCTTATTACCAC
>LQRL01136125.1:10177-21751 GCA_001703475.1 Hydroides elegans | reverse complement strand
TGAGGATAGCGGAGAATAACGTCATCCTTAAAAGTAACTCTCAAACTCAAATTTGAGGATAAGTTTGAGGATAAGGGTAGCGGAGAATAGGGGTCCTGATCTACCGTCCCACCATACAAGATCATATTGTTAATCATAACCCGTCCCCGATGCTAGTGGTGCAAACAGAAACTGGATTGATAAAATGCTCATAGAGCATGAGTAGAGAATTTCGGCACATAAAATGTATTTTTGAGAATTTTGCAACATTGTGCAATAATACTGTTGGTTAAACGTCTATTGTTGGTATTTTTCTTAAGCGCAATGTTAGTTTGTGTTTCAACAGGAAGACTTTAGGTGTCAAAAACATAATTTTAGTCAAACAAAATATTCTCCCCAATCTCTCAAATATCAGCAATTTTTTCCTTTCCAAAAATTGAAATTTCACTGAGATTTTCTAGACAAGACATATATGGATATTCTTTTTTCTACCATTTAGTGAGCACATAAGTGCCTCTCCGTTTATCGAACGATATGATGACACCAATGACGTAACGAATTACCGTGATTTTCAGTGAGACAATTTGAACAGTGCATTTTCGTATTTAGAGTTCAATTAACTACAAAACTATAATTAAAACTACAAAAAAAATCATCGCTATTCTACCTTCACAAACTCAATGTTTAAAATGTATTTGAAGATTCTTCTGCTTATGTATGTTTAAGTGCTTCCCTCATATTTGACTATTATAGGAATTGACCGAAGAAGGTTAAGAGGCTTCTACTGTCCGGGTTTCCCGTGCACATTTTTGATAAGACAGTGAAGGGTCTATAATGTGCAAAGGACAGGAAACGGCACCTCCAGCATTACGTTCCGTGTAAAGGACACTATACCCCTTGGCGAGTAGTCTGATAATACTCAACTAGTAAATCAATAGTGCCTCTAGCGGGTCTTAAACCCTGGACCTCCTGAATATTTGCGCCTAATCCATTGCGCCACGATATCGCCACATATGTTACAATATGTTTTGGTCTGTTCTTTTATAAGTGTGTATGACACGGCAGCGGGTATGTTCATACATTAACTGATTTCAATACTTGTGAAACATTTGTAAACGAAAAGACCATAGGAGATAATAAACGACACCAAACGATATGTTTGTACAGTTATTATCATCATGACGACCAATAGCAAAAAAAATAGATCTTGTGACTTTCATAAACAGATTTACCCTTCAAATCGAAATTACTACAAATTGTGTGGTTGATTTCAATAATCATGCGTTATATTTGTTTTCATTGTTGATGTTCAATTACAATGTTGTTGGGTAATATTGAATGCTGGTAATTTGATAAGTTATCAATTAAGTCACTTTGCATCTCTTTCAGGAAATTTACAGGTTGTCAGATGAATATTCATTAGACCGAGATCTCAGATATACTTTGGCACTGCAGGCAGTTTTGAGGGACTGTCGCAGAGAATTAGGTGCTTTCGAAATGGACTTAAACATATACATAATTACCGAAGACAAAATTATACCCCACACGAAACGCCACCATGTCAACACAAGAGCTATGTTATAGGTTATCAAGGGCCAATTCTTCCTCTTTAATAGCAATAAGGGGCGTTTGGCTTAATTAAGCTTGCTAGTAAAGAGTAAGTTTGAACCTTTTATGTTATTTGAGCAGTTGGGCTGGCAGGTGATGGTCAAAGGTCCAACCAGTTCACACTTGAGGCTTACCTTACTTTGGTAGGGATCGACTTTTTATTGGGGTTAAAAGCATGAATTGTTTGGACAATTTTTACCACATTTTAATTTTCACTATAAGATGGCCAGAGGCCCATTATGGTTGAACTATGTTAGAACCCATGGATTGCCTCCATTCGGCAGGAGTCGGAAGAAAGTGGGTTGTGGACCTTGATATTGTTTTGGTTCTTATGCATCTTTATACTACATTCTGGCCGACTTCCATGTATTTCATGATTGCCTGACATATACACATACGCTCAAAACATAGTGAACAGATGCAAATGGCGAAGCCAATCGTCGGTTTAATTAAATATACGTATTTTAAAGAACCACGTGTTCTTTTAAACTAATCGATTTTCTTTTGTTATATGAATCGCTGATGTGCTTGCACAGAAGACAAGCCTTGGATCCCCATCCTTTCGGCAATGCCTGTGTAAATTGTATGAGTAATAATACCTGGGAACACGCTAAAGGCGCGCGCCCACTGACACAAGTACAAGTACGAGAACGAGAACTAATACGAATGCGAGAAGAAATTTGGACGTATATTGGGATTCGCTCGAAACAATAAAACTGGTTGAGGATGGATTAAGCGTTTAAAGTGCATCAAAGGGTACATTTTCATAGCGAATCGAAATAAAAGCTTCATGGATAAAGGGTGTAAAAACAAAAGTTAATCCTGATGCTTGAATGGAATCGGTAACTATGCAGAATGTATTCCTGACACTGGAACCCCTGTAACACAAACGTAGCTTCATGGTACAGTATTTTGATTAAACACTCGCGTGTTTAAAGTGTCTGCTTCATAAGTTATTGTTATTTTTCTAAAAATAAAAATATCATATAAGGGATTGTTTCATTTAAGTAGAAAGTTATACATGAGAATGATATAAATAAGTACTTACAACACTTTTTCCATAATAGCACAACTATTTGGTCATGCCATGGAAACCAATTCGGTTTGAGAAATCGACAATATTTTACAACGTAAAACATTAATTTGTTTAATTCCAGATAAAAATATCTGGTATATGCCTGTCTAGGTTCACTATAATTTTCAATAAAATCAACGATGGAATAAAAAAGTTATGGACAAATGAACTTGAAGATATATATAAAAATAGAACAATTATTTGGTCACAAGGTCTATCGTAGATAACCGCAACCGAGGACTTTTAAAACAATTTGGTCATATTTGATTTCTGTAACATGAAACATTTTTATGTGGTTGATTCTCAAAATGCTGAATCGTAGCATAAAATCTTGGGTATTTGTTATAACTTTGTTTTGATTTATTATATTCATATTCAAAATAAATATCATTATTGTTATGCAGAAGTGAGACACCAATTATGCGTAACATGTGTATCTTTTTTATCTTTAAACATATAATTAAACTTAATTATAAAGCTTTTACTTGTAATTGAAAATACAAAGCCAATAACTAGAGGTAAATCGTGTCATTGATATTTTCGTTTAAATCAAGCATAATTTATTTAACAAACCTTATCATGCATTAAAAAAAATCAAGAAAATAGTTACGATGTATATAATTATACATTACATATAAAGAGCTTAAACAGAACATTCAGCACAAAAATCGTTTGAATAGATAAAAGCACAAGTGTTGAAGTTTTATCTTTTTCTGAGAGACCATAACGAAATCAAGTATATAGATAAGAGAGTCCAATGACCGCAAGCATATGCATATCAGGTGATCAGAGCAACTAAAACGATAAACTCAACTTCTTACATGTTCTATTTCAGAAATATGTGAATAAGGTTCATGGTTGGAAATATTGAAAGTAAATGGATTTTTGAATCAATATCATGGAACAGGAAGAATGGATGAAAATCTGTATGAATTCATAATGTTCAACCCATTCTATCATTGATACTGATACGCAGAAGGTAACATTGATTAAAACTTATTGATTAAATATTAAATTTATCTTCGAGAAATAACATCACCGGAAATTTGTATTTACATATATGTCTTAATTGACTAGGTAAAGGTTACCTTTAAGCTTTACACTTCCTCTTGACGGTTTATTTTATTTAATCTCTTATTGGAGTATCCATTTATGTTAATAACTGGGTAATTTATTGTCAACTTATAAACTATGACCCTGGTCAAAATTAGGAGAATGGTATAACGTGTCCTTTTATTGCACAGAAAAACATCGATCTTTAGGATTCACGAGACAATTTTCCAAAATGATATATATCATATAAAGCAAAATGATGCATCAGGATTCAGCTTCCTGTGTCCACAATATACATAGAGAATGACATACTAATCAAAACGAAAGTTGTGACATCACGATTGACAAATGGCTAAGATTGAGAAAACACATATATACAAACACATAAAATATGCTTTTATGTGTTTGTATATATATGTCTCTAAACAGCCTGTTGACTATGGTAGGGTTCGGTGCGATCATGAGTCTGGTTTAGTCAAGTGCATTTCGCAAAAAGCTCGATTTGGTTCTTCTCGATTTTTTTTATGAAAAAAAAAACATATCGATTTGGCTATGGATTATTTTGGCTTAGTATAAATCGTCGTGAAACGAGAAAATAATAGTATTATAGTTCTATTCAGTTTCTTTTAATAACACTGATGTGGCAAAACTTTCAATGCGCATGAATCATTGAACCTCGCTTGCAAGCAACAACTCACAAATATACATATCACGGCAATGTTCGAAAACGTGAATTATAGATATCAAACAATAATGCTTTTAAGTATACGTCATTCAGATTAAGAGGGTAGTTTTATTGCCAATGAGACGTGGTAGAGTGCGAATTAAAACGAAGACACCCGAGTAATATGCAATACCCTACTTATTTCCAGGTTTCCTTGGAAGTCGAAGGCTCCTAATAAATAACGCATTTTGAATGGATTCCTTTTTGGAACCCTAAAACGCTTTGGGGTTCCCATAAGGGCATGTCTTCATTGGAAGTTTTTTGGAACATTTGTTTAAAAACGAACCCTATATTTTAGAAAGGTAATAAGGCTTTGATGTTAGTTTTAAATGCTTCTTAAGGAATGCAATTGAAGACATAGTTTGGTTGAAACACATAATTAACTCGAGAAAGCTTCTTACAGGACCGATGCTTAAAACATGGAACTCATGGAACATGGAACTCCATGTGCCTAGGCCTTTAGGATTGAAATAACAAAGCAATAGGGTAATAACATTGCTTAACATATATTAATGAAGTAAATATTTTATTCTGATTGCTAGAGAGCAAGGCTACTTGAATTGAAATTGTTGATCCCACTTTTGTCCACCACTTAAGTCTTTATGTCAAAGTATCCCACTCAATCACGAACGACTGGTAAGTTTCTATAGATAAGTTGTGTCAATAAAAACATGCATTTAAATATAAGACTATAAGACTGGTTGTATTTAGTTGTATCCGAAGTTTAAGTCTATTTAATTTCAAAAGTATTTTTTTATTTTTCAAAACAGAAAAAAATAGTCTAAGATTTGAAAAAATTGTTTTGTGTACGAACTAAATCGAAGGATAAACATTCGGTTCTCTATTAGTGTTCAAGGCGATCCACTCGTGGTCCATAACAATGCCGATTTGAAGTTTGTGTTTGATTTTTATTACATTCAATTAATAATTCGAAGGAGATTAGGCCGAACTAAATTATTCATAGGTTCTTTTGGTCAACATTTACCAAAACCACAAAAGTGAGTTTCAACAATTCGAAATGCAGATCATCTTTGCCCGGAACCTTTCTATTGGACACTTTATGTATCCAAATATATACATACTTTTAATATGATGATGAATTTCTATAATCATCTTTCGTTCAAAGAAAAACGAACATTTATGCAATAGAAACTCCATGTGTAAATCTGGTAAAGATATGCAAACATCTTTATATGAAAATAATCTAAATTTATTCTCCATATATGACATAGATAATATATATCTATACCTTTGTCTAATTAGCTTCATTGCTTGATGGCTTCAGGTTTCATGATGCCTACAGTTACTGTAAAAGTCAAACATCGGAACCCAGCCAATTCGGGGCCTGCAAGGCAGGATGAAATAGCCACTGATCTACATTTAACGCCACTTCAAACAGCTGTTAAGGAAGAGCAGCTCTCAATTGTGAATCAACTTCTTCAATCTGGGGCAGATGTCAATGAAAAGGCCAATGTTAATTTTACTCCGCTTTATCTGGCATGCGAAATCGGCAATTATGATATAACCGATGCTTTATTGAAAGGTGGTGCAAACGTAAATGCTATTGAATTTGGTTATAAGAACACTCCTCTTCACATCGCAACATATTATGGCTTGAATAACATTGTTGACCTACTTATTCGAAACGGTGGTAATGTCAATGCTTATCAAGGCCAGGGCCTCACAGCATTGCAAATAGCCACTTTGAATAATAATAACGAGCTTGTTCAACAACTTATACAGAAACACGCCACTGTGAATGTAATGGACCGCTCGAACATAACACCGTTGCATGTTGCCTGTAGCAAAGGTAACAATGAAAATGCAAAATGCCTTCTAGACGCTGGTGCAAAGGTCAGTCAACGTGATATGACAGGATATATGCCAATTCACTGCGCATCTATAAAGGGCTATGCGGACTGTGTCGAAACATTACTAAAATACGGAAGCAATGTTGACTCAGTATATAAGGAATATAAATATACACCCCTTTTTATGGCATCTGAGGAGGGTCATTCAAACGTGGTCACGGTGCTTGTTGGAAACGGTGCGGATGTAAACTTTACTGATAGCCGAGTATGCAGAGTATGCATACCACTTCATATGGCATGTCTGAACAATAAAACGGATATTGTTGAAATTCTCATTAAAAATGGGGCATTGGTCAATCACATGAATGAAAATAAATGCACACCATTACACTATGCATCACAACATAGAAATCTAGGAGTCATCAAAGCTCTACTAAGAGCTGGGGCAAACCCAAATGTCTCTTCAATTAACGGAGAAACACCATTACACGGTGCGGCACAAGTGGACTCTGTTGATGTTGTGAAAGAGCTGTTGCTTTGTCGAGCAAACGTTAACAAACAGTCCGAGATTGGAATAACTCCATTGTATTACGCCGTTGAACACAATCAAATTGAAGTGGCTAAAGCTCTTCTGAAAGATGGGGCAGATGCTAATTTAGTAGATGCCAAGAGAAATAGTATGTTGAAGATTTCTGCATCATCCGGTCTATATGACGCAGTTAAACTACTTATTGATTATGGATCCGATATCAACCCACGAGATAATATAGGCCAGACACCATTACATAAAGCATCCGAGAGAGGATACCTGGATATCGCGAAACTATTGGTAGAGCATGGGGCAAACGTAAATGCAGAGGATCGGGGAAGGTATACACCTTTGCATATGGCAGCCAAGAATGGACACACGTTGGTGGTTGAATTGTTGATACACAACCATGCTGATAAAGATGTGCAAGCAACAGATGACATGACACCTATCGATTTGACGATTCAGAATGGACATATTGAAGCGTTCAACCGTCTTTTAGAACATGATGCTAACATAAACGATCGAGCCGAGGGAGCCCACACTCCGTTGTTCCTCGCCACTAAATCTGGAAATTATGAAATCACAAAACAACTTATCGCAAATGGAGCAAACGTTGACAGGTGTTGTCAACACAACAACTTATCACCATTACATGTTGCTTCATACTTCGGTAATTCAAACATTCTTACCGAGCTTTTGAAAAGTGGTGCAAACGTGAATGTGAAGACATTAGATTCTTGGAGTAACCCGCTTCACACTTCCACACAAATGGGCCACATTGAAATTGTTCGAAATCTCTTGTCGAGTGGGGCTGATGTTAATTCTGTTCAGGCCCAAAGTCGAACAGCTCTTCATATAGCATCAGCAAATGGAAACATTGACATAGTAAATTTACTTCTCGAACATGGTTCGGATGTCGATTGTAAAGATAATTATGGACTTACGTCTTTATCTTTTGCATCAGAAAAAGGACATTATGATGTAGCACAAGCTCTTCTTCGCTATAATGCAAAAACCGAAGCTCGTTGCAAGAACCTTTCACGGACACCTCTTAGCTATGCATGTGTGTATGGTTTTGAAAACATTGTTAGCTTATTGATTGATGCAAGAGCAATACCAGATATATATGACAAAAATATGGTAACACCATTGTTCTACGCTACTAAACAAGGGTATACGAACATAGTCAAGATGCTAATAGATTTCGGAGCAGATGTAAATATGACTAAAAGCAAACTTGCACCATTGAGTATCGCATCTCAAGTTGATATTGTGGAACTTCTCCTCGAAAACGGGGCTGATGTTGAATGTCGCGAACATAATGAATTTACACCATTAATCCAGGCATCCACGGAAGGCTTTACGGATATTGTGCGCGTTCTACTCAAGTACAACGCAAACACGGAAGCTGTTCACAAAGATAATTATACGTCTCTGCATGCGGCATGCATTGGCGGCTTCAATGAGATTGTGGAACTGCTTTTGAAACATGGAGCCAAGATTGAACCACGTCAAAAGGATGTTTGCACCCCGCTCTACATTGCATCAGAGAAAGGGCACTTGGAGACAGTTCGTATCCTACTCAAACACAGCGCAAACGTTGAGGCAAGTCACAGGGAAAGTATCTCGCCAATTGTTATGGCCGCAAATAATGGTCATATAGACATAGTGAAGGAGCTCATCGATGCTGGTGCAAGTGTCAATGTGTATGACAATGGCAAGGAAACCGCTCTCTTTAAGGCATCAAAGAAAGGTCATATTAAAATACTAGAATTACTTATGAATCACAATGCATCATGGCTAATACCAAATCGTTATTCAGTATTTCCAATCAGTATTGCCTGTACTTATGGCCAGAATGAAGCAATACAGGTGCTATTACGAAAAGGTAATATAAGTGTAAATGCGTGTTATGAATGGGGTATAACGTTGCTACATGTTGCGGCCGAAGAACAACAAGCACACACTGTGGACATGTTAATTCGATACGGTGCAGACATTGAGTGCAAGGACAAATATGGAAGAACACCTCTTCATTTTGCCGCATCGAGTGGAAATGAGCATGTTGTCGCATCGCTATTGAAACATAAAGCCAATCCCTTGTCTCTGGATCAAGATGCCAATACGCCACTTCATCTAGCTGCTTTACATGGAAATGTCGAAACAACGAGATATCTCGTATCGAATGCAAACTGCGGAATTGACCTAGTGAACAAACAAGGACAAAGTGTTTTGGCCCTGGCTAGATTGAATAAAAACGAGGATGTTATCGCAATTTTGAATGAAATTTCACAAAAGTTATACTCTGTTGAAAATGAAAACGACACCAAATTACATCATCGCAGGGCTCATCATGAAACCAATCTAAATGAAAAGAAGCAAGGTTCCGTTCGGTCGACGCACCATTCTTTCGCATCAGGTATGTACATTCCTCATCAGTATCGATTCAATATAAGTAAAATGCAAATAATAAAAAAATATAGAGTTAAATGATATTATATGGAGTTATATAGTTTCAAGTTGTAACGATTTCTAATGCTCATATTTATAGATTTTTGTTAGCAGAGAACAGCAAGGACTTCTTTACAAATTCGGGAAGAATTAATTACCCTCTAGCCAAATCATGCGATATACTACTTAAATTCCAGATGAAACCGTTGATACAAAGGACGACGTTACAGTACAAGTCGGAAGGATAAAAGCGGAGAAGGATGGGGGAAGCTCAAAAGGGTCAACATACAACGTATCGGCGTTTCTCCGAAAACTCAGGAGAGAAAACCCAAACAAGTTGAAGACTTTGGAGAAAAAGGTTCTTGAGTTAGATGAACAAATAACCGTAAGCAAGTGTTTTGTATTTCATGCTGATATATGTAACTCTGTGAAGGACTTTGTTGATAACATTTGTTCTGAAGTTGCAAGGCGGGATAAAACATTCCATGATGTTCGACCATTAAAGACAGGCAGCCTATTTGTTGGCCTGAAAGTTGGTCTACCATACGAGGCAGACTATGTTTTGCAAGTTTCAGCATCTAAAGAGGAGAATTTTGAACCCTTTTGTGATTGCCTTTATGAAATAATTACGGATGTTCCACTCTTGGATGACCGATGGAAAATACGAGAAGTACACCGAAATCGGGTAGGGTTGACAATGACTATGATATGCACACTGGACGAAACAAATGATGTAGGATTTTCCTTAGATCTGGTTCCTGTATTCAAATCGGGGGATTACTTCGAAACAGGGCTGGAATTTACCACAAGCGCAGAAAGATATTTGCAAAACAAAGGTATTTTCGACAATTGTCCAAGGGACCTGTTTACCTTGCTTTCACCAGCACGTGACTATAAATGCGACACAGGGCTTATTGTGAGCAGAATTCTTGCTACACTCGATAAAGAGCAAAAACTCGGTTTCAAAATCGCCAAATATTTACTCCAAAATGGCGTGCTTTTCGAATTCGTGGAGGAGTATAAACACGAGAGCAATGATAATCTTATGCTATTTGGATACGATGGTTTAATAAAAAGTTTTCATCTTCGTCTGTGTTTTCTGCAATTGCTCTTCAAAACCTTCGATACAGAAATGGGAAAGGAGCTTACCGGTGGAACATTGGCCTTGTGTTTGTTGGATATGATCAAGGAGACATTCATGTTCTTTTCGACGCGCGACGAGGAGAATGAGAATCCCTGTTTCACTGAACCGATAATGAAAGATGACTCACTCGAA
This sequence comes from Hydroides elegans, assembly GCA_001703475.1. Taxonomy (NCBI): domain Eukaryota; kingdom Metazoa; phylum Annelida; class Polychaeta; order Sabellida; family Serpulidae; genus Hydroides; species Hydroides elegans. The sequence goes on along the minus strand of LQRL01136125.1, from coordinate 11,242 downwards.
TATAAATTCAGCTTGAATTGGAACAACAGAAGTTTTGTGTACCTTGCGAAAGACGTAAAAGAAGTCACTGATCTCTTCATGACAGACGTCGTATCTGGCGATTTATCTCGCTACAAACTTCTGAATTACTCAGACAATATGTGTGCAGACGTCTGCTCTAAATCTGGGCGGCGAAAAAATAGCGCATTAGAGGCACTCCTGGAATCAATTTAGACAATTCTTCAATCAAGTCATTTGAGAACTATACAAATCTAAATTAATTTAGATAAAATGTCGTAACCAAGTTTGATTAATTTTAATTGTTATTTCGAACTTATATCCTGCATTTACAATAAAAGGGATTTATATAGTCTTTTGTACCGAGCTACTAATCTGCAAACGTAATATTTAATTTGGTTACGTTCATGTTGTTGAAAAGTAGTTAACGTACCATGCCTTTGTGTAATTGTATTTATACCAATAAAATTGTTGGCAAATCAAATGCATTGATTTGCTTTTGGGATAAATTGCTAACTTTTATATCCAGAGTGACTTTCGAGTTGTTATTTTCCGCTTGTTTGTTTGCGATAACGCACTGAATGGTTTAATTTTATTGAAATGATTGCAAAAGCTCATACGAGTAATGAGTAGCTAAGCTGAAATGCTACGATGCATACAAATGGATGAAATCACTTCTTTGGTGTAAGTATTAATGTGTGTGTATTTTGAGTGTTTAATGTTAAAATTATATTGTTTTATTTTTCAAAGATTGCTACAAGTACATTACTTTTTGAAAAAAAACGTTGACATGAAAGCTTGTTAAGAATCGAAATCGGAAAATAAACAAAACTATAAATATCGGGTTCTAGCACAGAGAGTTTGGGCAAACAATGTATTTTAGCGACATTTTGAGAAAACACTTTAAGTCAACCACTTATTGTTGGTATATTTTCTTATAAGTACAGTGTTAGTTCGTATCTCTACTTGTTGTCTTTAAGGGCGCATTCGGAAATGTAACCGAAAACGGTGAGGGTTACTAAAAGACCTAATCGAATTTGGTTACGTTCATGTTGTTGAAAAGTAGTA
>LQRL01136113.1:13208-34807 GCA_001703475.1 Hydroides elegans | reverse complement strand
TTATTACCTGTTAATCCTGTGATATTCATTTCCTTAGATATTTTGACCCACACATTATTTTAAATATTGCTTATCTGAATCCTTTTTATCTTTTTTGGTTTGTGAAGTCCAGGTCTTTTTTGTACTAAAAGAATTGATTTTTAATAGAGACTCTAATAGTTTTCATGGCCGAGGTTTTCGGTGCCATATTGACACAATATATCAAAACAATGTAGATATGCAAACATGAAAATGTTTTCAATACGATAGATCTTTACTACATCGCTCCTACATGTACTTTTATGTTTACAGATTCAATTCGTAATAAAAATATTCTATAAAGGAATATTGAGGAATGTGTGAAATACACATGTAAAAAGTATAATTGTAAATTGTCATAAACAATGTGATTCAAATATCATTGTCTTCACTTTTTTATCAATTATCAATGCTTTGTAAAGATATAATGCATCTAAATATAATAGAATAGGTTCTAGTAAATTCTGTTAATGAAACATATTTGTACATGAACATCATGTTATATTTTCATTATCAATCAGTTTGAAACAAATTGCATTGCTTTAACATCGGGCAACATACGTCATTTGACGTATACCTTTTCATAAATAGATTTTTAAAAAATGACTGTATATAATTCAATAGCAGACCTGTTGCACACACTTACCGAAAATAGAATATAAATTAAATTTAAAATGTAATTCAAATGCCTAAAAGGACCAAAACTACGGACCAAACGTTTAAAAATTCCAAACAAAGGAAAAACATTGAAAATCGCCTCGCGAAAAAATTATAAACGGTTTGCGCGGAAATCGGACAGGCGTTTTATTTTACAAAACCCCGTTTAAAAATCATACATTTTAAATAAATAAACAATTAAGCTGCTATATATATATATATCAGTGTACACATAAACTATAAGATAAACCCTGCATTCAGAAAAAATCCCTCACTATCTAATATTTTTATCGTAAAAAGTAATAAAATGTCAGAATCGCGTTGTCATCTGGTAAAATCGCCTGGTTTCGAAGAGATTTTCAGACAAAAAGTGCTAAAAGACTAATTTTTCGAGTAAATTTCCGATTTTTTTCAAGTTGTATACAAAAGTCTTTCATATCAACAACCTATAGAGCCACTAAAAACAAGTTTTTATGAGAAAATAGCAATTTTAGAAACATTTTAAGGATAAAAAACGCGTTGTGAAAATCGCGAGCAGACCAAAATTATAAACACACCCTTACTCGGCACACTAACACACACACGAAATGTTAAAAAAAAAACTATCAAGGCTATCTTTGTTCGGTTTCATTGTTATTCTTTTAGTTATCTTATTCTATATACAACTGCTTTACATCAAGATGAGTTAGCGGACAACCATTAAAAGGTTTGTTGAACTAAATGAGTTGCAGACTGCCCAGTGAAATACAGAGCAATGATCTATTACATAGACAGGATTTGCTTATTTTCTTTTTCTCACAGGCGTCGGGCACATCCCAAAAACAAATTCGAAATAAATTTCAACCGCTCATACCTCTATAAGATTTTCTAACTCGAATAAGCTTTTCTCAGTGCAAACTTGGACATTTTACAAATCTTAAAACTGTACTAAACTCTGTATTAGTTCTTTTTGAGTCCTTGCTACAGTTAACACGCGATCTCTATACGTGATTTCCACTGTTTTTCCTCTTCTGTGAAATCGCAAGGAACATCAAAATTATAGTTTCTTGCGCTTTCATACACAGCGAAAACCGTGGCAATCGCGTCCGAATTCTCTTAACTGAAGTCACGCCCTAAAGGGAGATCGAATATGAAATTAAGTTTATGCGATTAGGCACTTCCCTGAGTAAAACGTTATTTAAAGTCAGTATCTCTATATTAAGAGTCACAAGCAATTTTCTCTATCTATCACAAAATAAGAATATAAAATTGAATTTGGAAACAAATATTTTATTCACCTAGCGCAACAAAAACGCTACAACTAGAAGCGGTTACGGTTACTGTGACCCCAAGGTCTGGTGAATTTAATTCATAAAAAGAATACCGTAATCGGTTCCAAAATGGAGCGAATTAACTGATAGTAATTAACTCTTTGGCTAAGCAGTTAGATTAACACTTGGAATAAATAGGTAGACCGGAAAACGCTAATGATATAGAAATTGTTTATCTGTTTTCAATCGAAGACGTGCATTTAGATTGCTCCTGAGTGTCATTCTTCTTTTGCCTAAATTGAGATCATTTAGAATTGCTTGAAACAATATCTGAAGATATCAGTTACTGGAGTGATGTTTGTACGCATCCCTTCAGTTGCAAAAAGAAGAACCTGGAATCATGTGTTTGTGTTTTAATCAAATACCAAATAAATTCTGTGATGTTTTCTAAATTCGCGGTTAACTTAGACCCCCTGCAGCTCATCAAGAATGTTGAATCAAACTTATTCAACTTGTTTTTAGTCGACTGTCCATTTTTAAGGCTCTTTACGTATACAATCGGATCTGTTAGTTATTGGTGATATCTTTTTGTGCATAAATTCGCAATTTTTCTCAAATTTTGAACATTTAAAACATTAGGCTAAGTTTGCTAGTTACAAAAGAAGATTATGTTAAAAAACAACTGTGAACTGAACATATCACCTACAGATTTCTAAAGGTTCTATAGTATAATATTTTAGGGCCGAATCTGGCGAGAATGTATATAGAGGTATAATATTAAGTGCCAAAGTGATAGGAGAGAGGGGATTGCTCTGCCATGAGCGCATTTTACAAATTCTTGTCTGATATAGAAAAGGTTAATATAAATCTTACCCCTGAAGTTTTCGCAAGTTTTGATCACATGAGGGTCGAGTATTGGACGTTGACGTCGGTCCTCCATATTGGCATACCTTTCCTCATAACCGACCGAGTATATATAATTCATAAAAGATATGTAATTTAATTTCAATCATAAACATACCCTTGTTGTTTTCACAAGTATGGTCACTCGACGGTCCCGTATTAGAAGTGGGCGTGGGTCCGCTCCATTGGCGCCAGTCGACGTCATCGTAATGCTGTTCGTTCGTGTAGCCGCACAGGTGCGGGTCCTCGAAACCGCAGTAGCTCGCCGTTTTCACTGAAGGAATATAGATTAATTAAACACAGATAGTATATGATAGAATGTATAGTATTACAATAAAAAATATCAGGATAATATAGAACGAAGGCGAACCCTGAAATCCGTATATTTCGATTCGTGATTTTCGAAATAAAATAATTATTGCGATCGCAGGAACGATACAAGAACGACAGTGGTAATTCACAACCGAATCAACCAGGGTAGGGCTCTGCTTACTTAATTGCGATTTTCACTGTTTTCTTGGAATCGCAAGGAGCAACAAGATTATTGCTTAGAATTGTCATAGTACTACAAAGAAAACAGTGCGAATCTACCTTGCGATTTCAAAATCGCTCATTGTATGTAAGCAAGGCCTAATATAAATAATCCAAAGGGTGTTTCGGAAACGCATTTTTAATGAACTGGAGGTACATGAAAGTTCATAGGATACATTTAGAATGCATAATAAGTGTCACATACATGTACGTAACCTTTTTGATAATTTGTTTTATGATTAAGCTTGGTCAATTACTAGTAAAATAAACATTATATTGTAAAGATGCATAAAACACACGTTTTTAACATCGTCCGGTCTGAAGCAATGGAAGTAAAAACAATTATTATCATTTAACTCATCATGATATGTAGAACAACGGTATGTTAAACGATAAATTATTTCAGGTTAACCTACATTTGTTATTGATAAACTTATTTAGGTTAACACATGTTCATAATAAATGTCATGCGTTTCATTACTACAAAGTAGTTTGATATAAATCATTGATATCTCGATTTGAATACAATACACGATTTGTTTCTTCTATCTTGACATTATGTAATGCGATGTATAACGGCGCTCCTTGATTTCAAATTCTTATCATTTTATAATGACAACTTATATTCGATACATGCTGCTATCACTGTTTCATCTTACATTGGCACTTCACTTTACACATTTTAATAATGCACCGATCATAGTAACATGCATGATAAATATTTACAATAGAATGTGTATTCACTCATTCCCGCGTCCCTCTAAACTCGCGTTTTACTCAATATAGACACATTAATTTTGAGTTTTAGGACTCCTTAATCAAACTTTAGAATGAATAAGATACAAATATTCGGGTAAAGTCAAGTTTGATTCATCATGATGATTAGAATGTAGGGTATACCAGGTAGTCGGACATCCGATTGTCTCACGTACCCGTACCGAAAATTGAGTTCGGGTACCCGAAATGTTGCATTTTTTGAAAATCCAAACGAGATTTGATGATGAAATGTTAACAAAATTAAAAAAGAAAATAAACCATTGGAAAATCATATTGTAAGAAATTTGATCCGGGTATCTGGTCAGGTTGAATATCACCTTCGGATGTGTTTGGGTAGTAAGATACCCGAACTGACACAACCTTATTCAGGAGCACCCAACGGGTCATTTTTGAAACTATGCCTCATTTTACTGTATTTGACCTGAACTTAATCCTAAACTACTTTAAACCTGATAATTATTTGTATTTATTGAATAGTTTTATTGTTAATTTGCCAGCAAGGAACACAGAAAATATCATGCCAGCCACACTGCACAAATTTGCCAGCAGAATAAAACATTGAGATACAGAGGTGTTGATTTTGTGCATGGTTTGAAAAAATATTTTTTGGGCTTGGTTATGTATAACATATGTGTATTAGTGCATCACAGTCATTATGCTATTCTTTTATTCGATTTGATTGTAAACCAACAACTTAATGGGCTACTGGAGACATATTTATAACTTTGGTTTTATTCATATAAAATGCCAGGAAAATACGAAATACTTTAAATACAATATTTTATCTATTCTGTTCTGTGAAAATGCCAGCAAGATAGACATTTGAAAAGAATAGATATTTCACAGAATAAATCGCTGGGAACTCCTGCTTATTTGAAAGGGTTTCTTGTTATGAGCATTATTAAAAAGACACGTATATTTCAATTACAAAAATAAATGAAAATAAAAACTAGATAAAAAGGATGTTGAACCCATCCATCTTCTTTATTGTGAAAAAATATTTGTTATGAAAAATATTGGTTTTTATATTAGCTTTGATATGAGTTTTTCAAAAGGGGTTTGATAATGATCAAGGTCATTTGTATTTCCTCTTTTAAGGGTAAAAGGTAAAAGGTCAAACCTTATCAAGGTAATTGTACACCTATCGATTATGTTACTTGATACGACCTGAAAAAGGATATAAATAAACTATTTTATCTGCTATACGACACTCTATATGGTACATAGACATTGCATTTTCAATTGAAAAACGTTACGTGTAGCAAAAGAAAACTCATAAAAGTTTAATTGAATACTGCAAGAAGGGTTATGTGTGTCAAAGTGCTATCTCCGTGGCGATCGTTTGTGGAATTTCTTGTGGTTGGTACCGGTATCGAACAACATATAGTTAAGCTCAAATCATTATGCAAGCAACCCTTTACATAAATCTAAGCAGATAGCATAATATATAAATGGGGTCTTTTACACTAACAGAATAAAATAGATAAAACTAATTCATCATATGCAAATTGTTACAAAGCTGTAAAAAAGTCCTGTTTTGGTTGTCGAGGGCGTAGAACATAGAGATATACTCGCGTCAATTTGTTGGCAACCCATTTAATGAGTCAAAGCACATATCAATAGAGCATTTTTACAAAAAGAAGAATTCTGTACCGATAAGTAAATCTATATACGAACAAATGAGTTATGAGGCAATATTTTGACCTTAATAAGGAGACATGTAAAATATTGTAAATCGTCCTGCGCCCCACTCTACCCCATCGACACAACAATGCACGTTTCACACAACAAAACAACAAAAACGTTGAAATATTTCGAGAAGTACATAGACGGGGTGATAGAAGTCAGGAGTCTCTTGTTCATGCTAATTGAGATTTGGAGGAGCCCACCTGACCTTTCGTGACGCCCCTGGCCTACTCCAGTGACGTAGTCGTTTTTTAGGCTGTCGACGTTTTTCTTGTTGAATTTAGGCGGCGGGTCGTGAAGGCATGTTTAAGAGGGTTCTTAATCATGGCTATGTCACAATAGGGGAGACTAGGTCAAGTTCTGAATGCTTTTATATACGAAAATTCCCAAAGAAACTGAAAATGTGCGGCAGCAAGAATTTAATGACGTCAGGTGATTTTCTGTTCAGGTGATTCCGAGTTTTGCTTAAAAATGAGATGGTGCGTATAATGTATAAGGGTCTGGCCATATTGGAAGGGATTGCGAGCTTCTTTTCCATTATAAACCGTGTTTTTCAATGTATTCTCCACGGAAACCGTAAAGAAAGCCAACAAGCATCATACAAATAATGAGCGTTTCTCATATGAAATACACAAGAAACCACGGTTTGTTCAGTGAAATATTTGCCTAAACTAGTAGTTTATTCACCTCCAAAGGTTAATTTAAATGCTTAAAAGAATAATGACAATAAAAGGTGACAATTTGAAGAGTATACTAGATTTAAATGAACTATTTGAAACCTGCCACACCTCGTTTAAAATGAAATTATTAGACTCCTGAATAACTCCAGGTATGCCCTGTGAGTGTTTTCAAAAATAACAAAATATAATTTTAAAATTCTTTTCATATGTTTTATAATAGAACATATTATATTCATTTGACCTACATAATAGTCAGGTACAGAAAAAAAACATAATGAAATCTTCATTCTTTTCTTAAATCCGTTTTCAACTATATCTGGTCATTGACCCAAATTTGATTTTTCTCCTTCATTACTCATGACACAAGCATGGTATTTTATCCACAAGCCCCCTATTCATACGCAATAAATGGATGTTTTCATAGATTTGTTGTACATGTCCTCAAGAATCAAATTCCCTATCTGTGCAGTGATTCCTTCAAGTGACAAATGGGTTATTATATAAGTTATTTTCCCCTTGCGTGAGGGCGCAATTTGTCGTTTGTTTTAGAAGAAAGTGCCTAAATGAGTGGAAAATATGATAAACAATTGGTGAAATTTGAAGTCGTAACACTTCATGATACTTCAGATATTTAATAAGTCACTCCCATTGTAATTATTTAGGTTAGGTTACTTGAACTTGATATGTTGTGTCTATGCGCACGCATCGAATTCGCGATTTCCATCGCCGTATGTCTGAACTGATGAGATAGAATATGAGCTAAAATGGAAAAGTATTTTGTCTAAAATACTGAGGGCCTCAATACACTGGAAACTTCATAGAGCTTCATATTCTTATCCTATTTTCTAATGTAATTTGGAATGTGGAGGATCCTGGAGCGGTTGAAGCTCGAGGTTTTTTAAAGCTGATGACCTCAATGCGCTTAAGGATTTCTTTCAATTAAACACGTTGGAAATTAAATATTTTTGGGTAGATATTTTCGAAATATAAAATGGGCTTAACTGGAATTATTCGTTGTTCGTTCACATTTCTATTATGAGTTTCTTATTATATTTCTCACAAATAGTGGATCCAGATCTGAAGCCTAACGATATGCTTCATTATCTATATTTAAACGAACTCGAAAAAATATATGAATATTAATTTGATTTGTCAAGCTAAGAGGAGGACATGTTCGTTTGAACGGCAGCACCCGCTCTAAATTCGCTATATCTTACTTTCGTGTTTTTATCAGCTCATTTTTTTTCTTAACAAAACAGCTGAATATTCCTTAATGGTTCAGCTGCTATGGATTTATGAACGAGTTAACACATGTTCTTTATGGAAGCAAAATGGAGAATTTGCCACTCGACTATTGATTCCTCTTCATAAAACATAATTTAGGCGCTGTAATATATGTCCTTTTATTCACAAAGTTGAAATTATACGTCAATGTTGCTCCGTCGTTTCACCGAGATCTGACGCCGAAAACGTTTACCTCATTTTAGGCCGGTGAAATAGTTTTTATTGCGATTCGGATATTCATGATTGCTAAAGATAACCAACCCATAACTTAAGCGCTAGGTACGGTTGAAATTTGACGCTGTTATTAAAAAGACTTGAAAGAACTGTATTAGTAAGCGGAGATTTAAATTTACACAGACTACAAATATATATCATATTCATGAGCGGTAAAACAAACCATCACTCAAACTTTGCAAATATTAGTGTTGACGTCTTCCATTATAAAAGCAATCAATCTACAGTCTTATGCGAGTACAAAAAGGTTACACAACAAACAAATATGTTCATTTCAACATAAAACAGAAACGCTCATTTTGGTCTGAACGTCTGCGTAACATGGTAGTTGAGTTTCTGAAGAACTATGACGACATGGTACCCATCACCATAGCCTGTTACACACAGAGAAAGGGAAGTTTGTCAGAGAAACATTAATATTTAAACAGTACGTGAAAACTCGTTAAATCGATACCCCGAACCCGGCGAATGCAGTGCAATTGCATCGATATTCGGTATATCTGATAAGATGTTATAAGATACATATACAAGTAGAAGATATAGAAGCTGGGAAGTCCATATATGTTCGATTAAAATATCATCAATTGGCTCCGTGCTCGATTTACCGGGGATTCACAGTACTTAGAGACCAAGTTAGTAGCAAAGTAGAGTTAGGTCTTATTAGCTAAATACTCTAAATGCCTACCCATGTTACGTGTCGAGGGTCCTACTTCTTCTACCGGTCTGGCCTTGACCGCCATGATTCGGTTGCCTAGCAATCAATATGTACAAACATGCGCATGCGTAAAAATTACATATATTTCATGCAAAATTATATACAAAAAAAATAGTTATATAAATCAATTTGTACAATGGGTCAATATCATGCAAAAGCAATATAAATCATCATGATTGATATATTGTAAATTAAAATACAAAATCTTAGTTGAATTAAAAATAAAGTGATTATAAAAAGCGAATAAAAGGAATACATATTTTATGATTATTAGCAAATTTGATTCATACCACCTATAATTTTCACATTATATTATTGCTGAATCAATCTTTTGAAGGGTTCCATCAATGAGCTCTTATAAATAAGGCCATAGTAGAACAACCTAAACATATACACTATGTGCAAAACAAAGTAATGTAATAGTTATATTTAGATTAAATAGAATATTAAGACGGCTACATTTGTGTATACTTGAGTAGGGACTGATATGTCAAAATCGTCCACAATTTGTCACATTTACTCTTTTTTTCTGCAAGTTCTTAAGTGTATACCAATTTCGGAGTTTCAATAAGCGAGTTTTTGCTAATTGATGAATAGCGAAGTGGTACATTACACTCAGACACAATGTCATATGGTAACCCGACTTCTGACACCGAAATGGAAAATAATCGAATTACTATCAGCATCTACTCATAAATTGAAATCAATCATAACTTGTATAACAACAAAAAAGTATAAATTACACATGCAAACAATATAGAGAGGCTACTTAAAGGCAAAAACAAAAGTCTAGGGTAAAGATGCCTAGCAAGTTAATCAATCTGACTGAGGAAAGAAGCAGTTTTAAAATCTGATAACGATCGATTGATTGTTCTCAAGTCACTATGATTGTTATAGATAACGTATTGTAAATTTAGTCATATATGTGTTTTTGCTAATTAGGAACAATATATCAAATATGAAGACTTTGCTAAGATGACAAAATTCTAAATTTATACAAGTAACATACTAATTAACCGATGTTTCAATGGATAAGTAAATATACTAGTTTGAACTGTAACTTGGAGTTAGATAAATAATCTATGTTTGAAAACAATATATTGCCTTATTAATTCGCGTATAACTGCTTAATACATGCAAATAATGCTATTTACAAACATATATGGTGTGATATATACATGGGCGTCAATCCAGTTATAAATCATGCATAGCAGTAAACCTTTGCACAAATAAATGCTAAAAAAAGAAATCATCTCTTTTTGGCCAAATTGTGACAAATAAAAAAGGCCCTGCTTGGGGTACTTGTAAAACCTAATTTCAAAATCCAGGTCTAAATGCAACCAACTTAAAGGTATCCATTCGAATCACGAACAGGAGAGCATACCATGCGCGAAACACCCAATACTGTTCGAATATAGAAAGGAGTGCCGATTACAAACAAAGAACCATTTGTCTCCGACTAAATAATCCCAAATCTACCCAACTAAGGGTCGCTTGAATCCATGAGCTACTTACGTGTATGACAATCTTCAACCAAAGAGTCCAAAATAAATCATCACTGTTCACAATCACAAAGCCCAACCTATATACATTTACTATACACATTGCCCAACAAATGGTTTCGATCCTGAATCCTTAATATCTACTTACGTGTATGACAATCCTCCAGTTCTTCCTTCGCTTTCGTAAGCGCGTTCGTTAGATTCGCATGATGGGTTCGCAACTCATTGTGATCCACTAATAACTGTTCGCGGGAACGCGTTGCTATGTCTTTGTTTCTATGACAACGCACGAGTTCGTTGCGCAGCACTGTGTTGTCCTCCTGAGTTTTCCATACCTCTTCTGACCTTTAACATATAAGTGACTGTTATTAATAGTGGATAGCAAACGAAGCACTCGAGTTTGATAACATGATAAAATATGAAAAGCTATAACTTAAGGTGTTGATTAATTCGTTAGACGATTCGACGACGTTAATTCCGTCCGGTTTTAAAGTAAAGATTTGAAATTGGATGTTTGGTTGTTTCTATGTTTTGTTTTTAAACAATATCGTTTAAGTATCGAGTAGATATCGATATGGATTAAATATTAAATATTCATCCAAATGACAACCATTGTCACCCATTGAAAGTATCACTACAAACCTCTCAATGAGATCTCTCTCGCATTGTCTCGCTTGGTTCGAGACCTCATCATGATCCAGGCTCTGTTTCGATAGTATATCCTGCAAGCGATCCTTCTCATTTTCCAGTTTCGTCATATGCAAATGCGTGTTCGTTGCGCGCTCTTCCGTTTCGCTCAAAATGTCACGTGACGTCGCGAGTTCGTCTTCGGCGTCCGCGAGAAGACGTTCGAGTTCTGCGATGCGGCGTCGGGCGGCTTCGAGTTCGGCGCGGAGGTCGGAAAAGTGGCCGTGGACCTACGATTGAAATTGAAATATATGTAGGTGTATCATAGGTGGATTAGAAGAATGCATTAAAATGATAGAATCAATAAATTAGTAGGGTAATCCGTGGGGAAACGTTCTCACTATTTCGTGAAGAAAGTCGATTTACAAAAAACATTGTATGAATAAATAACAAGGAAAAAAAAACATGTAAGTAATTATATTTTTATATCAGCCTACACGAGGCAATGACTTTTTTCTCGATTCAGTGTCAAATGTCCTGATAAAACTAGAATTTATGCATTTCTACTACGATCTACGGGTGAATGAACTGTTACAATAAACTGATAAAGGAACATGCACTCAATAATTGCTGTTGACCAAAGGCTAGATTTGACTTTTAATAGGAGCATTTTTTGAAATTGAAACCTTTGACCTTGGTTCCAATAATCCTGAAAAAGGAATCATTCTGATATCTGAATAAGCAATGTTAGATTTGTAAAGGGGAATATGATATAACATTATTTCTAAGTTGATGTCTAGCAAACGTCTCAATTGAGAGATCCTTAAATCTATTAGTTGTGATAAGGTTACAGTTAAACATGACATACATATGTGAACATACATTGATCAAATCCACAAAAAGCGGTCCTCAAATATCTATTTGTGATATGATATTATCTAATGTGCCACCCAGACGATGTACCTATCATATCTTTTGTTATGGATATCATAAATCGTCATTTGAACTTTTGGCACAGAACGTTTTTATGAGCATTATGCACCGCCAACGATTTAAGACTAATTTGTCATCACCCATAATTGTATTTTCTTCTGCTATAGGTTATCTATAGTGAATAAATAAATTTTGTTTCTGTTATGGTTTTTCTATTTGTGTCTTTTAATTGTGAAATAAAGGATCACAAGTAGGAAAAGCCAGGTAGCGGAACGTCACTAGATTGAATTAAAAACGTAATTACGTCTATTTAAAGCCTGACGTATGTTTGCCAACCATGAAAGTAGTTACGTACGGTTTTCCTAATTTAGATTTCGTCATGATGTTTCAGCATCAGGTACGAAAAGTGACATCAGATAGAATTTAATTTTTAATGCATTCTGTATTCTCTATTATTTAAACTCAAAACGGCCGTAGCTTTAAAAAACGCAACGAGCGCTAAGGTGCCTTTATGAGTTTTAAAAAAGACACAGGTCATATATTAAAAATCGGCCTCTGCGACCAGTCACTCACCCCTTCAATCAACCTTCAATTCATTAAATAAAATTAAAAAAGTAGAAAGAAAACAAACCTGTATCAGCAACGAATTCTCCGGTCTAGTTCTCAAACGCGCTCCCACAGGAACATCAAACGTATTATCCTTATTGATCTCATTCTCGAAATTCGTCGAATCAAACCATCGATCGTTCCTATACGACGTCGCGTCACGATATGACGTTGCGTCCGCGTTCTGTGGAAGCTCTAGTTCAAGGTCAGTAAAATCCGTGAGTACGCTAAGTTGTTGTTCCAGATCGGCGATCTTCTTTGAGTAATGCCCTTGAATGTTGGCGATTTTCTCCTCCAATTGCGAAATGCGTACGTCGTCTTGTGATGTGCCGTCTATTTGGTTGTATGACGTCGCAACGTCGTTTTCACACGTGTCCATTAGCTGGACGCGATATGTGCAGCGTCCGTTGTTTAAAGTGCATTTTGTCCGTTCTGCATTTAATGAAGCTGCCAGTGTGAAGATGAGTGCCAATTTGAAATAAGATAACACTGCCATATTTGTTTTATAAATAATTTGATGAATTAAATAGATAAGTTTATAGGTTTATAATCCGGTTATCGTATTCGTTTTTATCCTTTTTGAAATAAACTTGCAGAGAAACTTTGAGTTTAAACATAAATGCCGCTGCCTTATGTGACTTGTTTATTTAAACAAGTGTTTTCAAAACTAGTTAAAGCGAATGATTCTAATTAAAAAGTGTTTGTCATTACAATATGTTTATGAGCACCCTTAACGCATTTCAGCGTGTACACACATCAAATCATATCGCTACTTGAAATGGATGTAAGAGTTTATTTCGCGTCAAAAGCCGTAAGAAAACAATTTCACTTTAACTTCTTCAAAATAATCTCTCAAGAAGCTCATCTAATTCATTTACTCTTCAACGCTCCTTAAGTTTAACAGCCAAAAATGTTTTTTTTCCTGCTTTTCCTATGTTCAAGATCTTGAAGATGTTCACATGTGCATATGAACCTTAGCAAAGGTGTGCGCAGTTAAGAGAGTTCTAATTTGAGTGTCCTAATTTATTTCTCCTTGCATTAGGTATATGTTCCTCAGGGAGAAGAATTGCAATAAAAACCCCAGCTTCTTAACTATATATGATACAAGGTGCAATATTTACGGAGGAAATAACACTGTGTATATAGTGTTTCGCATTCTTATAGAGTCGATATATGATCAAAACACAACTATTTTGTAATTAGTGATTTACCTTTCCTAATTTCAGATCTTATGAAGGTTGAAAACACATTACGATTGTTATAAACGGGACACAATGAGGAGCGATAGCTATTCTAGCTTTGATAGGTTATTTATATATGTCAGATTTTAAACAAGTCATCTAAAACATAGAAGAACAAGTATATCTGTCGCTTTTTATATGAATTCTTATATGAGTGAATATGTATTTTAATTGTTTTTAACAATATCATTAGAAAATAAGTCATAAAACAAATACAAAAAAATCTTGCGTAGCTTACCACTTAACATTTACTAACACATTAACAATGTTCATGTTCCTAATCCATAAATTGATAGCTCGGACATCCTTAGGTTATTGATGGACAGCTGTATATACGTAGGAATAAATGATACATCATTTGACGATATTTTTTATATATAAACAAACTTCGAGACACAATGAAATTCGATACGACTCACACACGATATAAATATAATTGATGATCATAAGATGCTCATAGAATAAATCTCAAAACACATTTATTGAAATGGTACTCAATGACTTCATATGTCAATTGATCCATGTCGAAACAAGATAAACTTTTATCAACGGTAATTGGTACAAGATCATAAATATAATCACTATGAGCACGGTTTTGTCGAGACGTTGATGTGTTCTTCGATATTCAGGGCGTCATTTTATATTGAGATGTAGAAGCAAGGTGGTGGCCAAAGCGAGTAATGAATTCCACGCGTTATTATGTAGGTGGAATTTTATGCAATTGCTTTATAATTCAAAGCAACTGTATAGATTTAATCCAATGATATTGGATCAACTGTGTTTTATTTGACCTTCGCTGGGTTCACATAAAACTCCACTCGAGCATGGCCACATCATAAAATAATTATAAAAGTATGACAAGTTACGACTAAAAACTATGATATAAAACATTCGGATCAATTTGTTTTAAATAGTCTTTCCTAAATTTAGTTAGTTTCATATGTTGAATATATCTTTTAAAATGTCAATTCGATAGATAATATCTATATGCATATAATATAGAACATAGAATCACAAAACCTCAACACCATTTTTTCTCCACCTAAGATTCTCGATTATTAATAGAACTGTTGTTATTTGGAGTAAATAAAAACAGGTCCTTAATATTGACGCATACCGATTGTTATTTGGTGAAGCGTGGTCTAGTAGTTTAATACCCCCACTGTCTACTGATAAACGCCTTTATTTTGATAATATTGTCATCATTTCTTAATAACATCCTTCGCACTGTAATTTATTACAGTTAATAAGGCAACTGTATTGCTTTTGATCGCCACCTGGAAATTATTTCAGTAACAAGTGTGTCAAGTGAAATTCACATTAAAACAGGGGTTGTATTTATAAGTTATGAAGAAATGGAAAGGTAAATATACTGTTTCCACAAGCGCGGATTTACATTAGAGTGAACGTGATGCCCCCTACCCGGATTTGGCTTTCCAAATTATATCCAAACATATATTGACCCTCCCCTGGTCGGCTCTTTTGTATCATACATGTACATTGGCTCACCCTTGTTCATTTGTTAATCTGGATACGAGCCTAGCCCAGATGCAATATACGACAGGATACACCAAGTACATCTTAGAACAGGAAAATGCTTTATTCAGTTAAGGTTTTCATGCACAAAACCAAATCTGATTTCAATATAGACTACCCTCGATGATTTTAAAACATATTTTCCGCAGCAATTTGTGCTTATGATGCCTCTTCCTCGTGTAAGAGCCCGGCTACATTCCAGTAAAACAAAAACGTTTAAACTTAAAATCGTATTAAAAATCTAAGCAAAACGTTATTTGTTGCGGAAAAACGTGCTAATAACGTGAAAAATATGCTCTCTGTTACTTGGATGGGACGTTTCATGAAGCTGCATTTCCTTACCGAATCGTATTTGTCAATGTTTTTTTATGGGAAACCTTCAAGTCACCAGTTTTAAATACATCACAATCTTAAAGTTGTTTCAAAGAGTTTTCCATAAAGGAACCATTGACAAAACAACTTTTTAAAGTAAAATGAAAACCCATAAAGTGCCCAGTGTGGCTGGGTCCTTACTTAAAAATCGGTCGCCTACTGGTTTAATCTTAGGTGTGTCAGCATCGTGTCACTCTTAAAATGTGAGTTTTTATTGCTTATGATCTTCACGATATGCCTTATGATAACCTCTGAAATAGATTAGCGTCTCTTACTGTTGTATCACACGTCAAAGAAAAATTGAATGCTCTGTAACCGATTCTGCTTTGGATTAAAATTGAAAGTAAACAATGACGCTTAAAATCGAATTCCATATCTTGTGTAAGTATATCTGAAGGAGTCCTATTGAAATTTGGTCTAGCTCCTTTCGTCGATCGCATTTGAAAGTATCATACGCATTGTGTCCAGTTAAATAACAAGTTGCGTTGAATGTGCACCCACAAAGACAAAATAGAAGGGCACCCCATGTCACATTTTTCAAAAAGCGGTAACAACGCCTTATATATATATAGTAATAAACGACAACAAAATAATGGTTCTTTAACATTAATATTTTGTAAAAAGATGTTCACTTTTTCCAAGCCAGCTGGGCTGTTTTTCCGTTTCTAGCCAAGGAACACCTTTTGCGAAAATTGAAATGCTGAATATAACCAAACTACCTATATCTTGCAAATAGTAGTTTATTAGACAATCGCAAGCATGTTTAATTTCGAAATGATTAGTTGCACTATTTATTGCGAAAATTAACAAAGTATCAAAAAAGGTGTTCCTCAAACTGCATAAATCTCCAAGCTAGAACAGATTTTCTCAAAATTTTCAAGCCAGTTGGAATTTGGTGGGGAACACCTTTTTATGGAATAGCTCCTGAGGAGCTCTTCAGTTTACATTGGAACAAATTAGAAAAAAACGTGACAATAACGTCACCTTTTACGCGAGAAAAGATTGAAGACCAAAAGAAATTACAAGATCAACTAAACGTCACCTAAATCATGCATGATATGGGGCATTTTAGCTCTCAGTAAACGTATTTTTTTAAACATTTTTTTAAAAAACTCAGCCATGCTTGAAAGTGTCTGGTATCCGATCTCGAATCACATTCACTTCATTCCTCGTATTCTACCACACACCTGACTTGTTGAGATATTTGAGAAAGATGTTGTGATATCATCAAGTAGAATAGAGGAGCATCGAGAAGATGTAATTTGAAATCGATTGTCGCCTCAAAACGACTATTGACGATGAAAAGATAATGATATCTGTTTGTTATGATTGTCATCACATCGAGCTATCGAAATTGAAACATGCGGTGGGTATTTTTTTAATGTTGAGAATATATCTTGAGACATCCTTATAAGAAAGAGCACATCAAGAAATGTTATTTAAAAGGTAGTATGTTATATAGAACTCAATGAACTAAAATTAGAATGTGATGGGTGTTCTCGGTAGCAATAAACGAGTTTTGAACGTTTTGGCCGCTAGCACCTGGTCCTTTTGGACACTTCGGACCTTTAAAAAATTACCTATGCGACTCGTCAAGACATTTCTACCCTTTGAGGAAAATCCAAAGAATTGTGTTGATTTCATAATTTGTATAAGCCGAAGCAGAAGTGAGCGAGGTGCATTTAACGAGATGCGATGTATATCTTCCAAAAGGTGATGTTAATATAGCTTTGTTACAAACCAGTGTATAAACCAGATGCAAATAATTGGAATGCCAAATAACCGATGAAGTCCCGTTGAATTCCAAGTAAAGTTAAGCATTTTTGATGTTGAGTCATTTTGTAAAACAGCAACAAGGGTTTCAGGATTGAGTGAAAAAAATGGTGTGTAATAAATCATCTATGAAACAATGTCTTAAATTTTTCTCCATAATATATATATATTTCACAGAAGGAATGGAAAGATGGAAAGAACTGAGATTTACCAGAGGTGCATATTATCGGATGCAGTACGTTGGGTATGCTTTTCCCATCCGTTTGGCTATATGATTTGGAGGTGTTCTTCGTTCCTGAAAGTGATATCGTGTTCCACAGCATTCAATAAAATTATTGTACATCATCTCAAATTATATTGTAAGATGATACATATTCTTTTGAAATTAAATATTTTTGTTTCGCACGTTCATACACTCAACCACGTGTTTCCTGAATGTGAGTGATTATAATTGAACACAATGTGACCAGTGTTATATTACTCCGTGGTGTCACTTTGCAAGTTCATAATGTAATCATTATTATCATGTTATTTACAATTTGAGACTCAGTTTTTGCCATCCGAGTGGGGTAACATGTATGTCGAAAGAAAGATAGGGTATGTTGTAAACTGTATTGAATACTCTCTTTCGAAATGTCAAAATATTTTTTGTTGTTGTTTCTATTGTGATACCTTGAGGGCAACAACCGATAATTAAATTAGACGAATTATGCACTTGGAGAAAAAAATCGAAGATTAAATTGCAACACAAAAAAAAACCTAGTAAACATTACAAAGATAACAAATTTGCATTAAGTCTACAATAATTAATTTGGATTGGATTATAATATATAATATACATATAAGCTAAGGAATTCATTTATTCATATATCACATATATCTCATTTTTCTTCTAACACACCAAATATTAAGTTTATTCCCGGTTACGAAAGACTCCTTATCTTATTCAGTATGAGATCAATTAAGTCAGAGGTGAGTCCAGTAATTTAAAAAAATGTACAGTTCCAAGGCGTAGTACCGGGTAAATCAGCCGACTTAGTTTATTGTCCATGATTGCCAACAAATAATTGATCATGAATTCAAATGAACTGTAAGCTTAGATTACTGAACCAAACGAATAAATATAGAAAAACAACAAATGAATGTTTTAATTCATTTATTTAACTTACAATTCGATCACATGACATATTAAGATATGAAATGTTAATTGAATGATTGAAAATGTTTTGAGCAATTTCAGGTGCATAAATGCTTGTAAAAATGAATTCTCAAAATAGAAAAAAAATCAAGCAATAGACAATGAAGAGCTATAAGATTTTTATGTTTAACCTATATAATGGCGGTAATTAATACTGTATTAAATTCCTTTTTGCTATTGTAAAGTCCTTCATATGCGGGAGCAAACTGTTTTCCCTATATAACATACCGGTAGTCGACTATTTGTTGGTTGCACAATGATTAATATAAAGATTATTTACTCTATAATAAATAAGTATCAAGACAACCAACCAGAGATTGTCACAGTGCGCTCATGAGAAGTTGTCGGCAAAATTGATATTGTTTTAGTCTGCTTCATGTCTTACATTGTTTTAATTTGTGTTTGTTACTTTCCAATCTAGCATTAATTGCAGGAAGTCTAATTCTTGAAATTTCTAGACGACACATAAAATGTAAAATATATACAATTACTCTTAATACTAGTGTATATTTATTTGAGCATATCATAATGCATATACTTTTCATATTTTTTCGTTGCATATGTGTAAAAATACGTTATTCCCTAACATCGTCCAGCACTCATAATTGCAGCAAATTCTGAAATAATAAAAAAAGTTTTGCATTGAAAATGTATATGGTTTATGAGACAAACATAAACAACAATAGGAAAGTGCACTTGCAACTCGTATTTTTAATTAAGGAATTAAGGATTTAATAACATATTCAGAATTGTATTAAATGATTTTTTTTAAATATCAATTAATAAATGCACAATACAAAACGCAAATGCATTTCTTGCGCTGAAGCACATTTCCATATTTTTTGTAATATAATGTCTGATAATTGTCATCTTATTCAAAATGATAACTAACATTTATTATTTGTTAATAATCATATCTTTATTATAATTTAGCTAAAACCATATCTTAACTAATTCTTACCGTCGTAGCTGATCAAGTCGGCCTGACGCAGCATTTCATTTGATAACGTTATGCATGAAAACTGTCATCGTGCTATACAATTTGCTATTTAATGTTTCTTATATTTTAAATTCTTACCATCGTAGCTTATCGTGCCATCCCCATCCAAGTCGGCCTGACGCAACATTTCATCCACTTCCTCTTTCGTCAACGCGTCCTCGCCGATATTCGACAGAACGAATCTAGAATAAGGACATGGTTGCATTGGAAGCTTTTAGACATGTTTTCCATAACAAATCTTGTCTTCCAATGTTTTTCTCACGGGAAGCTCAAAACGCTACATGAACTCTAGTTGATAATTCATTTTTAAAAAAGCGTTTTCGGCCTCACATAAGGAATATATTTTGAAATTTTTGGAATGGTTTGTAGGGGAAAAGCTAAAAGCAGTTTCAATGTGGTCAGACTATGATGCAAGTTTTTAATTATAACTTACAATCAAACTAGACAATGACATTTAAAAGACATTTGTAAGTTATACGATACATGGTCTTAAATTTTTTTATTGTTTTCTAGGTAGAGCTGGTTAAAAATTTCTTTTTGTAGATACATTTTCAGCAACTACAAAAAGAGACAAAGACACAACGTTTACCTCAGTTCGCTCATGGTGATATGTCCCTGTTCGTTCTTCGCGAAGACTCGGAATGCTTCGCGAATTTCCGATTCGGCGTCGTTCGCCAATATGCGCCCCGCCATCATACTGAGGAATTCAGGGAAGTCGATTTGGCCGCTTCCTGTTTAAATATGTTATAAAATGTTTTTAAACGTAGAAGGAAATATTCACTTGCCCAAAAGCTGTTAATTGTAGTCTCTTAAATTACTTGAAAATCTAATTGATATTTAGACAATATATTGTCAGTATTTATATTTCTGATGATATATGATACATATTTAAAATTTCAAACAAATATTACCAATACACAAACATCAATATTTATAGACGGCGAACATACAGTAAATAAGATTTATTTATAATAGACGATATTGCTTCGTATCGCTACAAGCTGTCCAGCTTCGAATCTGATCCGATATAATTAATTGTTTAAACTTTTGTTTTTTAATATAATGAATCATTGTCAAATAGTGAAACAGTGAAACTATGATTTAAATCAAGGCTACATTGAAATTTGTTGGGATCCTAAAGATTTTGGAGAGTTTATCGTTGAGATGTTGCAGGGGTATGCTGGTTCTAGAGAATGTGGGTATCTCTATACTCCCAAACATAAGGCATAAAAGTACATTTTTATTAACAATTACTTATAGAAAGTCGACATCGAGAAAGTTATTGGTATACAGCTAAAAGCCCGACTGAAACAATAGTACAACTCAACCCTTTTGGCATGATACATGATGAAAAAAACAATCCATTGTATTCCATGAAAAGCAATTACAGTCTCTCGAGGTATAGTGATGGGTGATAAAAGGTTAAAGAAGCCTAGAGCCAATACAACCCACCATCCACCTTCCCCATTTCACCCATCCCACCGAAAGAAAAACATACCAAAAATGAATATACCCATCGATTCTATGGCATGATGGATTGATTAAGTGATTGGAGCGGGGTCCATAGGGTTTATTTTAGTTGAGTTCAGAGCCTTTGAGCATCGTTCCACTATACACTAGGGATCCACGAAAAACAAAGCCAAGCACACGCAACAATAGTAGGGGAGAAATGAGAGTTCTGCACCACTCGGTGGAGAGAAATGAGAGCTCTGCGCCACTCGGTGGAGAGAAATGAGAGTTCTGTGCCACTCGGTGGAGAGTAATGAGAGTTCTTCCCATTCACCCCACTGACACATACACTATTGACCATTTTTTAAATTTATGTTGTTTTTTTGCTTCTCTTACTTTTTGTCTTTACAATTGATTTAGAATTAATTCGGAATACTTGTCTAGCTAAGGTATTTTTTAAAAAAATATATTTGCTATAAGAAAAAAAAACTATATTTTTGTTACATGATTTTAAAAACGCAACGCAATAATCAGTGAAAATGAGTTTGATATTTTATTTAAGAATTTATCAATAAAAGAAAAACAAAATGTACATGTAAGGTGTCAAACGATTTTTAATTTATTCAT
>LQRL01136103.1:1373-13678 GCA_001703475.1 Hydroides elegans | reverse complement strand
TAACAATACAAACATATTAAATTGATAATATCTTATATTATCACTCACATTTCCCCAACTGAACATGAAATGCCCGCAATTTTTCAAAGGCTCCGGAATCTACAATTTCCGACCGATCGAGATGAAACCTTGACGAGGCACGACTTCAGACTTTGATTTGTACATGTCTAGAATTTTATAGCTCTAATTCAATTCCTTCATACCAAACTCGCATGCACAAAGTGCCTAGTATCTGAAAAAAAGTTGTAAAATCGACAGTTTTTAAAGTGCTCCTGAATCGACAATTTTCGACCGATCGAGATGAAACCTTAACGAGGCACAACTTCAGATATTGGTTTATACGTGTATAAAATTTGAAGGCTCTATCTCAATTCCTTCATACCAAACTCGAGTGCACAAACTACCCCATGTCGAGGGGGGACGGACGGACGGACGGACGGACAGACAGACAGACGGACAGACGGACAGACAAGCTCAACCCCATATCCCTCCGTTTCACGGGGGATAATCAGGACCACAATACATAAGAGGTGACCATATAGAAGCTTGTGTTAAGTATGAAAACTCTATGATCAAAACTGTTTGAGAAGATAGCTGTTGAATCCAAAAGTTTTTTACTATATATAAGACCAAATTGGGCGGAAAAATGGCGAAGTCCACCATGGCAACCACAATGTTTCGATCGTCATCAAAAGCACAATCAATGATGAGGTGACCATATAAAAGCTTGTTTTAAAGTTTAAAAGCTCTATGATCAAAACTGTTGGAGAAGATAGCTGTTGAGTTTTTTGCTATATATAAGACCAAATCGGGCGGAAATGGCGAAGTCCACCATGGCGACCACAATGGTTCGATCGTCATCAAAAGCACAATCCATAATGAGGTGACCATATAGAAGCTTGTGTTAAAGTTTGAAAGCTCTATGATCAAAACTGTGGGAGAAGATAGCTGTTGAAGCTATGAGTTTTTTACCATATATAAAACCAAATTGGGCGAAAATGGCGAAGTCCACAATGGCGACCACAATGGTTTGATCGTCATCAAAAGCACAATCCATAATGAGGTGACCATATAGAAGCTTATGTTAAAATGTGAAAGCTCTATGATCAAAACTGTGGGAGAAGATAGCTGTTGAAGCTATGAGTTTTTTACTATATATAAGACCAAATTGGGCGGAAATGGCGAAGTCCACCATGGCGACCATAATGGTTCGATCGTCATCAAAAGCACAATCCATAATGAGGTGACCATATAGAAGCTTGTGTTAAAGTTTGAAAGCTCTATGATCAAAACTATGGGAGGAGATAGGTTTTAAAAAGTTTACGAAATAACTAACTACATGTAACTAACTAACTAACTAACGGCGGACGGACACCAACCGATTGCACAAACCCAGTTTTCGTTTCACGAAAGCTTGGTTAATAAACTGTCATTGAGTAGGCTAGGCTTTAAATTGCATTTATGTAGCAGATTTGTGCAAATATCATATGTATATTTATCAATTTGAAATCCGCCAGACTCCATAATTAAATCAGGGGGTGACCCACTCGACAGTTTTATGGCTGTAAAGTCTCAACCTTGTTATTGGATGATACTAATTTCGGCCATTGAAATCCTTTTTGTCCATGACGTAAAGTTATAGCTTACTGGTGTTACTATCAATTGAGTTATGCATCACCTTTTGCGCCATCCCCCCACCATCCCCTAAATGATCTTTAATTCTTATTAACTATCATACCGTACCATTATGCATAACGGTCTCAACCCTCACTCTTCCCCCTTCGGGCTTTACCATATGCTTATTCGAACCTTGCGCTTAACGGGCTCAGATCAACAGTCACCCTTCCCTTTTGGGCCTTACCTTATGCATAACGGGCTCATCCACCGGCGCCATCGCTCTATGACTATGGAGTTGGTCGACGGGCAGATGTGTGGGCGACGAAGGTGACTGGAAGGCGTCGTGAAGACTCTGTAAGGCGGGCGACTGCGGCGTACTGGTTGTGGTAGTTGTTATGGTCGACACGGTGCTGCCACTGCCGCGCCGCCGTTGTGGAAGCTCTATGGCCTGTGTACGATAAAATAGTGGATATAATGTAACATATTGTGAAGTGATTGGCATTGGAAGGGGCAGGGAAATGATCTAGAAATGCCAGTCCTGGGAGCCGAACCCTACCCCCTTTAGCCTTTAAGCAAATGCCCAAACCTCTGATCGAAACGTCACCTAAAGATGGGAGGCCAATCATTTTATTGAGGTTGAGCACTTTGGTTGTTAGGTTTGTTTACAACAGATAGGCCCTAGCTTACATGAGTGGAAAAAGGCACACGAATTTTTATTTTAGATGGACTACTGGATGAGGAAATATATGAGTTTTTTATTTAAACTGTGAAAAATCACATTCTGGTTTATCCTTTACAAAATGATAAATTTCAGCTTAACATTTAAGAATCTTCTGTATTTGCTGTAACACAGAGTTCAATAATAAGGAAGCACCAAAGAAAAAGAAACGATAGGAACCTAATGCAGCCCCTAAAATAAAAATCAAACCCAAAATAAAAATAGAGTGTTGGGTTCGCGCAGCACTAAAAAACTATAATTGCCACAGCAAAGGTGACAAAGTCGAGGGTTTATAAACCACGACAGACCAAGCCACCCACCAGTCTGCACTACACTGTCTCTAACTTTAAAGTGAAGGATTCCGTGAATAATGGCACTATGTTAGGTCTTGGTGTTTTAGGGAAATCAAATCGAAACTTAACATAACACGTCTATCATACAGCGAATTTGTATAGGATATTGGGACTGAAATGTTGTATTTAAACGTTCAATTTTGTTTATGCCATGGATTTTGGGTCACGGGGACCATATTAAATCTCCGTTTAGAAAAAAACACTTCATTGAGTTAGTACCCCAAACACGGAACCCTTCAAATGTGACCATTGCAACTACCGCAGTGCTGGTGAAAACTAAGCAAGATCTAGGACCACCTTCCGTGATATTTTTGTAGCCCGCCTTTTTGAGTACGCGCCGGTTAAACAACTGACCACAAAGCGGATCTCTTTGCTCATCATATGAGGAAAGGCAGTAGGTTGTCATTTTTTGGTTCAGGATAATTTTCGAACACTTTTTCTAAGAACTGTTAATTTTCTTTCCCCGGACAACTTACATATGACTTTTGTCACATTCAAACATCTTATATATACATTCATAGTCAAAAGCAACAAATATTGTCATTTATGAAGGACCAATTTCGGGCTACATACTATATGTTCAATGTGCAATTCAAATTTTGGACATGTTGATATATTTAGGACAATCATGAAAAGGAAAGACAATTTTTTAACATGTTGATATACAGTAGCCCCTCGTTAATTCGAACTGATCGGGACCGGCGAAATAGGTTCGAACTAACCGGGGTTCGAATTAACCGAGGACTGGAAGTCGGATGTTCAATCATTTATCATAGGATGAGGGATAAGTTATAAGGTGCAAGGCGACTCTGTATCAATATTGTTCAATTTATATAGACTTTTATAGGCTCTATTTCTATGTATTTGGTTGGTTAGAGTCTATGCTGCATTTAAAATAAATTCTTAACGAATTCTTCAGCATTTATCATGAAATTTTGAAACTATTATGCTTATCAACCGCAACATACTCATAGATTCTGTTGGTGCATTTCGAGCATATTTGCAACGTTGTTCATATCCGTTTCTATAAGAATTGTTATTAGTATTATTCTTTTAATCGATGTCGTAAGGGTAAATTTTCAGTTATAAAACTCAGCAATAAACTTTTTTGGCACCAGAGAATATCAAACAATTCTTTATGTTTATATCGTTTGTAAAATATCGCTGTTTCTGTTGTAGCCATAGTTGCTCTCTTGTGTAAATTAACGGATTTTCAGCGTCCTTTCTTACTTTCACATCAAGATAATCAATAAAGAATGCGGATCTTGTCAACCTAAAATTGTCCCTTTCAACCGTTGTGCTTCAATTAAAATCAGAATGAAAACCCACCCCATTGTTCATTCATTCAATTGTGCTTCAATTAAAATCAGTATGAAAACCCACTCCATTGTTCCTTCATTCCGTTGTTTTATTTATTGCTTTGTTTTATAAGTTCATTGTCAAAAAGTGCGCTTATCAATAAAGGGGAGTGGTATCGCTTAGGGTTACCACTCCTTGGAAAAACTATTAGCGTATCATCCTCTGTATAAAAGCAGTTGAAAGAATAGGTGAATGTCTTTATGTGTGGCCAAACGACATAAAGTGAAAGTCCTTACTCAAGAAAGTATCTTTAGTTCGACATGTGACATAAAAACATATTTAAACTTGTCAAAAAAGACCAATATTAACCTGGAATTTGACGATTTTTTGCCTCAAAATGAGTTCGAAATATCAGGGTCCTCGTTAATTCGAACTTTCCCATAAGAAAACATTGGTCCCAAAATCGGGACCGGGCAAAACAGTACGAATTAACCGGGGGACGAATTAACCGGGGATGAATTAACGAGGGGTTACTGTATTTTGAAATATGACATTTTAACCTAATATAATACAGATGTTTCCTTAAATTCCAGTCCCCTGACCAATCTTTCTCCCTATTTTCCTTACCATCAGTACATCTTCTTCCTCTCCTGAGAATTGAGTTGGATTTCGTCGACATTGGCGTTGAGGTTGGTAATGTTGGTTGCGTTGATGGTTGTGTTGGTTGAAGTGGTTATATGGTTGTTGTTGTTGTTGTTGTTGGTGTGATGTTTGAAAATGTTGAATGAACGTGTTGGCGTTTTTGTCGGGTAGACCTACGAATCAAACAAAAGGGAGATGAACATTTGTGGAAATCACAAGTTGGATTATTGAAAAAATTGTATGAACGTGTTAGCGTTTTTATCGGGAAGACATAGGAGACGAAAATATAAGGGGGTGAGAAATTGGTGGAAATCAAAACATGCAAGTGAATGTAATGGCAATACTGCATCAACATGTTTTAGTTATTATTCATAGCATTTGTTTTAGAATACACGCATACCTTAAATACACACAAAGCCACATACAGTAAGTTTTCTAAGAAACGACATGAAGAAAAAATATAAATGTGTACGCATACATATTTTATATTTCAACACCAAAAATAACAGAGCCAATGGCAATAATACATATGTAACGTTTAATACATATCTATCATGGAACCTGTAGTATTAACTCTAAGATATATAAGATGAGTATTTTTGAGTATAACTCGAAAAACAAATATAGGTTATTTAAAAGGTAAAGAATTAAGAATTTTAAAAAGATTTTTTTTTCAAGGATAAAACAAAGGTAACATATCAGCGAGCACAACCAACTAAGAAGTGTGACAACAAAAAATCTGGCAAACACCTTTTCCATTGACATGAATGAATATTATAAATATCATTTACCCCGGTAAACACAACCGATCACCGAACAAATACTCACAAGTCACATGACTTTCTCACTGATCATGTATCATAAACCAAGGCTTACATTTTAATTTCTATTTTTTAAAACAATATTTCTAATTTTGTGTCAATGAAAAATTCATATAAATATATCGCAGGCCTTGACTTACAATTCATGTCAGGATGAAAACCTTTTGGTACATCGACAAATACGGCATGAATGACTCACATAAAAAGAAAAATATATTATTGAACATTATGGATACTCACCAAAGGAATTTCCACGCAATGCGATATAGTTTGATAAGGCAAGCGGGGGGAAGCAAAATGAGAGAAAAAAAGGCATGTATTAGTAATTCTGTATTATCAAAATGATAAGCTGTTATATATAAGTTCACAACTAAACTGGAGTTATCTTGTTATCTTCTAAACCTTGCCGTCTGTCAAAGGCGAAAGATAATCTCCCCACCTGTTAAGCTGTAGCGGCTCGGTAACGGTTTTCATTTGTGGCAAACGCACAGAAAAAAGTGGAACATTTCAAGGTTTTCCTTCATAAACAAAAATACAATATTTTTTTCGGTCCCTATTTGCACTTAAACCATTTGACAGCAGCCTTAGAAATTGACAAACTCCAATGACACTAGAGTTGTGAATAAACTCATTAAATATGCCGCTTTGGGAAAATGTTCCACTTTTTTCAAAAGGAAATTAGTTGCATTATAGAGATATTTAGGGTTACATTTAATCGAAGCGCTACCGGTAAGTTATAAATATATGTATGCCTTGTCTTGAAATTAAGTTAAATTCATATCCAAAGCACCAAACGGATCTTGTCAAACGTCAGCAACATTTTAGAAGTAGACCCGGCCCTCCTGTTCAAATGAACATTCAAATAAAACTGCAGCAACGTATAGCACGTGATTGTATCGTTATCTTATTTTTTTCCATGCGAATCGAAGGTTCCGATGTGACGTCTACGCGCTGGCGTTAAACGACTATTAATCAAAAGGCGATGCGAAAGACTTTGTGGGTAAGTATTGGCAAATGCAAGTCGCATCCGAATGAACTGAATGTCATCGTCACGTGATCGACGTTTGCTTCACTATGCATAGTCATATACAGTGTATGTCATTATCAGGTAATATCGGTAACTAGAAATGTATTCGGTCCTGGCGGAAGGGGGAAGCAGTGCATATCCAATGGTATTTTTGGAATACATCTTGGAAGATTATCTGCTAAAATCTGCTTGAAATTGAAATCGTGCGCGAGTATTGTTTCTGTCTCCATGGCACAACCGTCTTTTTTTTTTTTTTTTTTGTTACGGTCGCACCGTAACCGTCGATGTCGGGTTTATGTACAGTACATCCCTGACAATATCTGCTCTCGTTGGACCTCACAAAATATGTCCCGCAAAAAGTACAATGTCTCACAACTTTAATGTGGGGCCCTATTTCTTAATTGTCCTTGAAACACCACTTGCTCTCCTTAATGCATCATTTCATATGTGAAATGGGGCGAGAAAAGTAGGTATGAAGAGTTTTAAATATATCTGCGGATACAAAAAGCCTTGAAGAGATGTTTGGTCTAAAAGTGAGCGCCGATTGTGCAAACGAACATCGACGCCGATAAGTGTATACGATATTACGGCAATGGTAACAAAACCGAGAGAAAGCGGCCACTATAACGCAACACAAGTGCTAACCTACAAATTCCTATCACCATTTCAAGCACAAAATCACAGACCATACAAAACCGACTTTTTTGTTTTCAAATTTCCTTTCATCATCCCAATGTACAAGCATGGCTGAAGTGGGAGGGTGTATGAAGAACGATTGAATAAGTGCCATGGAACAAAACTGAGACTACAAAATCGGACTTGTTCAAAGTAAGTGGCAAATTATCACAAAGACGAGTCTATAAAGAAGTTACCGTTTCGTATTCAATCACATTCCCTCTGCTGCTTGGTGGGCTCTTGGTTAGCCACGATAACATCTTGCCACGGTACATGAAACGATGCAACGTTACACCTAGTAAACTATTACGGGGAGCCGTTATTGATAATAACACACGGTTGGACTGGGTCAGGGGCGGTACGTAGTGACGATGACCTTATTCTCTTAATGTCTCGGATAAGCTTGGTCACCGATACTGGAGAACCCTTCCCTCCCCCCGTAAAATGTTAATGCTGAACTTGAAGCGAACAAAGCACTTCGATTTTTAAGACGCAAGTTTGAGAGTTTAGACAGAACAAATCATTGTTCATCAGTTGTTATCTAATGTACAGATTAGCACCAGTAAACAGCTGAACACTGGCCTTCTTGTTCCTAGTCCTACTTACAGTTCCCTCCAAAGAACTGGCAACACTTCCCATAGATCCATGAACATGCATCTCTTATTCTTTAAACGACATTCAAAAATTCACTGAGGAAGCCCCATATTCAAAATCATTACAGGTTCTCTCCCATTTCTTTTCATTTTCCCGTTTCTTTTTGATTTCACTACCATATGGGTGAGCGTAGCCTTGTCCTTCAGCTTACAAGTCACTAGTTATCAAAACCCACCCACACATCTTTACTCGCAGCAGCACTATTGAGCAACCAATGCCAAGTGGATGTGAACCCATCCAAAAATCTTTAGGTCTGTTCCATGTTTTGGTTCGAGGTTTTCGTGACTCGCCAAACGATACAACTGTTGGCTTTACGATCAGCGTTATTGCTCAGAAATGGCATTTAAACACATCAAATTTGATTGTTTATATACCATGAATTCAAATAGGGTCGCTTGAGAAATGTTAAGTTTCACGGACACTTCAACAAGACTAAACTATATGAGGTGGTTCACGATTCATATTTTTATATCAATTTTCTCTTCCGCTTCCAAATACCAACACCACGGTCAAATCCCATTGATAAAAATCTCATACGCAATTTTGCATATTCATTGCTTTATCGTATTCGCTCTTATTCGGTATTGTGTGGTATTGAGCTTGTCTAATTTCCGATGATTGCTTGCATCTTATCATTAATTTATGTTACTAGGACGCCTCTGATCTAGGAGGAGGAAGAACATTTTCGGGCGTTGCTTATATTTCGCCAATGGTTCCTTTAGTTTTCCATTGCGTTTAATATGAATTAGGGCAAAACAACCGCCAGACAGATAAATCGAAAATCATTTCCTGCTTGTAATTTTAAAAACACACCCGCATCATGTATGTATTCCCACAATGTGCCATTTTGTATGAATAAAATAATTTAATGGCTTTCAGTGAATTTCAATTACGGCGATCATAACCAATATCATCATAGAAATATTGGTTTTAAATTTATAGACACTTCGCATTACAATAATAATAGAAATTCAGGTAGATTTTTAAATATCGACAGTTCAAGGTTAGTAAAGTTAATGAATATTGCACATAAAGAGTAATATCATCTATGGATTTGAGGATAAGATGGGAAATACTCAAAGCTGATACATTACACTTCCAATCTACTCGA
Source organism: Hydroides elegans (assembly GCA_001703475.1). NCBI lineage: Eukaryota > Metazoa > Annelida > Polychaeta > Sabellida > Serpulidae > Hydroides > Hydroides elegans. Next base: position 4,761 of record LQRL01136103.1, on the reverse strand, counting down.
GCTGGTTAACCTAGTTTATTTAAAACTATTTCAAAAGTCAAAAGGAACTGATCGCTCTAAGAAAATTATTCAGAAGTCAATAACCAGACCAAACATAAGAGAAGATATAAAATTTCAGGAAAAAAAAAACATCTTTGCACAGTGACGAAGCATATTTAAGGCTCAATTTCCTTAAACAAAAAATATATAAAGTCATCTATCTTGTACCTCTAAGTGTCAAAGCTCTATTCTTCAGTTATGAATATTAGAAAGAATAGAGACATGAAAAGTAGCAACTTCTTTGTAAACGTTATTAACTCTTTATTAGTAAAAGACTGAAGAAAAATATATCCTGAGGACAAATGAGATATACTAACTCCGCTTTAGCTCAAGACACCCTGTACAGGAAATATGAGCAACAGAATATACAAACTTCGGTACAACAAAAACAAATCCTATTGACGTATCCTTTCAGTAACAAGCACTAAATAGGCATTCAGAAATAGAAACAAATTCGACGACGCTTTTGTCATATATATAATTGATATGCATATCTACCAAATAAAGCACGACAGTCTCTTTCAGTGTCACTGAAAAGTGCAATCAAATGACAATCATCTATTACCTAATGTTAAAAGAACTGATAATCTATTACGTCTAGGTTTGATAACAGGTTCCGGTGCTGTGGACATATGTAAGGAGATATACAAAAATTACACATGATAATCTGCACCGGAAAAAAAAAAACGAATTGATCAGAATCATTTGTGATTTATTAAAACCACTATGCGGAACCATTTTTTTTTTGTCAAAGTATGTTGATTGTGCTAAAGTGATGACAACCATGGCATCACGACAGTAGAATGTATAACAACGGAGTTTGGACACTTCGGCCCCTACCATTTCGGTCCCTTTTGAAAGAGACACTTCGGCTCTTCATGAAAAGCAACCTCGGCCCCTGGCAAAAGACACTTCGGCCCACAAAAGACATGTGGTAGGGGCTAAAGTGTCCAAAACTCCATAACAACTGCAGGATTCTTGATGAATTAAAAAAAAAATCCCTGATGACATATTTTTTTTGACCGTTCGTTTGAACATTTCCAATGGTTTTCTCATAACTAGAGTTGTCTTAAACTCAAAGTTATTCTTATGCGTATATGATATATAGGTGTATCAATACACTTAATTGAATTTAATCATCTTCTACAATAACAAACTGTACGAGTGGTTCACGAATGATTTAACTTACAAAGGTTCATACCAATAACGAATGAAGAGCCTTATTATTGAATATAAAAGTGTCCTTTATTTCAACATTTTTGCTATATTACCAGCGGCGAAATTTAGATAAGGAGCACAAAAAGTGTACGACTTAATGTCAGTTCAACACTCCTACGCACTTTTTGCTTTTAAAATTATATCATATAACCATGATATACAACAAACCAACATTCGAAAGCGTTGGCATGATACCAAACGTGCCATTTGGCCTACTAGTTCTTGTACAAAAAATGACATAATCACTGATACAGTTTGTTTCAAAATTAATATGCACATTGTAATAATAAATTGTAATACCATGTAGTACGCGTAGTAAAAACACATAACTTAGCAAGACCAAGCATGTCCCAATCCTGTTTTTTCAAGATGCATATTTCCATATGAAATACCCCGGTAATGATAATATTTCAACAATGATTTATACTTTATTGTTATTTTGTAGTTGAAGATCCCTGCTTCTAGCCATGTATGTCCCAATCCTTCTGTATTTCAAAATTCATATCTAAAATAAAATACCCCAAGTAAATACAATATATCAACAATGATTTATATATATATATACATTTTTTTATAGTTGAAGACCCCTGCTTTTAGTCCCCGAATGCTTCGTACATCAAAGGAATGTCAGGTTTACTCATCTCGAGTGCAGGTTAGGTCAACTCTGCTCAGAATCCGTGTTGTTAGAAACTCGAGCGAATCGTTACCTAATGTTTGTGGTTAAACTTGATAGCGCTTGCTTGATTAATCCGCGTACACAATAATGCTAGGACACCCAAATCATCATCAGAAACCATGAGTCTAAGCATCAACAGAGGGTTTCGCAACAGGAACAAGAGTCCATGCGATATCTCAAAGAGAAATTTGGAATGATTCTGTGGTCATTGCTGTGTTTTGTCCTGTAGTGATAGGGATAAACCTCCTAAGTCATTCAAAATGTGTCCTATAATGAATCAGAAAAGACATTTACTTTTAGCTGTCATAATTTACCGAACCCTGTAAGGCGTGAACTGGTCCTCTTGCTCAGGTACTCTTGGGCCGTTACGCTCATTATACACATAATTTCAATATAATCATCAACTGATAAGCCATCATTTCAAATTCAAAACATACACACGCACATGAGCCCACCCACGTGGTTTGTGATAGTAGTCGACTTTCCCACATAACCAGCTATTACTCACCCGTATCTGCCCGCCCACGCCCCAGCGACGAGCACGCGCACAGATGAGAGCAACAGATGCGAACGATGATACTGCGAACACACAGTGATCAATATACACTACTACTATCGGCTATCAAACCAACAAAATCTGAAAGGGTTCCGTGCACGATAAAAGACAGAGTGATCAATAAAACACAACTACTATCGTATCAACCCAGCAAAATCTGAAAGGGTTCTGTGCATTAACGACATTAACTCAGTATTAAGTGCATTTTTCATGCATCGAGTTAGTTCATATTGCGTCCGATCCATGCCAAATGGGACAATGAAACGTCAATATCATTCATAAACAATAAACTTGACAACAAATTCGCTAAATGAGAGACCATACCATGTTTGGTGACGATTTTTTTTTCTCTCGATACAACAAAAATCTACTTCGTACTTTAAGGCACAGTGCACGGAACCCTTCAACTGTGTGTATGTGTGTACTTTTAAAATCAACGAGCGCGAGTTGAGTGAAGAGAGATGTGTGTGCATTTTTTCATTGAGATGTCAATATTTTCATTGCTTACGTCACAGCGTACAGTTCCGTTCTTAGGCCTAATGGAATACCGAACTTGAGAATAGTGCAATTAAAATTGAATTTGTAATGTGAACTCACTTCGATAGGGGAATTTATAAGAATCATACAGACACTCAAGATACTAAGATGAGAAAGACATTGCATATATTTTCTCATATTCAAATCAAAAACCTCCTAAATGCAATTACCGTGTATCTGTGCCCCTTAAACTGACATGCCACATATAAAATTGAATTCAGCGTAACTTAAATCGGTACATGCATGTGGTTTTTAGGCATTACTTTTTTTGAAGAATAAATTCGGCATGAACGCAAAAAAAAAAAAACTACCAGATCATCACAAACTCTTAAAATATAATACCGAAGCTTATTTAAATATAA